>DWPV01007878.1:0-10395 GCA_018251915.1 Urbanus proteus proteus
AGTCCCAATTTATGCATAAATTAATTTGGTTCCTGTTTGATTCTAAAGTACTCAAAGCCCGTTCAGCCGTGCCCGCTACTGCACACGAATCGATTATGCTAATTTTTTGCCGGACATACAATGTTCGGTGTCCTGCGTACTTTCGACGTATATAGGGTGAAGTTTTCAAGAGAATGGAAATACAAAAGTATAAAAAAAATACTAATGAAGGAAGAAAACTTCAAGTAATATCGAAGGTATTTGTTAAGACTTAGTCAGTGAATTAATGGAAAAATGTATTTTCTTTAAATTTAGCCCTTTCCTTTACTTTGAAAGGTAAATACATACAGTTTTCAATAGGTCAATAACTCAATAGGTTTTTTTATTGAATTCTTTCTATTCCTCGCTAGAGAAATAGATTTTTTGAAAAACGAATTAGATACGCAGTTTTAGATTATATCAAAATCGGCCTCAACCTCTTAGACTCTTTTGGCATTTTTCGACGTTCCTTAGTTCCGGATTTCCCCATACACGCACACTTGAAAAGTTCACCCTGTATAATGGTCGCAATTTTTACCGAAAATACATAGGTAGAATGTTCGGCGCTGTGCCTGTGCGTGTTACCATAACGTAAATAGTGGTCCCCGATTTGTCCCGCCGGTTCTGGATTGGTTCCTGATTGATCGATGAATTAAGTTGGTTCCTGTTTCTATGACTAATTCTAAAGTTCCTGTGTTAAGTGCAATGAATGAAGGGAGCGATTGAAAATAACAAATTGGATCTAAAGTTGGTACTTACAACACAAATAGCAGTAATTTTTATAAAGCGAATAATCGTTGTTCATGTAAGATAATTATCGTTATGTTGGTGTTAGAGATACACAACGTGTCATACATTAAATAAGCATGAATTATATTTTCATTCTTATTTATGAGTGTATCTTCTAACCACAAGAGCATTGATGTAAGATGTAATAAAATACCTACTGAACATATTATAAAAATAATACAATAAGTACGATGAATCTGTATGCAGTTAGTACAATAAATAAAATCCTGATTTTATACATATATTTCATACTTCACTATTAAATTCTACATTAACAAATGAACGATACTACTGAAAATATAACGTAGCTATCTATACAAAATTTTGGAGTAAAAAGCATTTATCTGGGAAACATACTTAGAAAAACACTATAAAAATCTAAACAGCTATACAATACCGTTTATAAAGAGTGACGAACTTAAAAAAAACGCATAGCGGGACCTTGAAGAACAGTTATGCCAATTAATTTAATATTAATCGATTTCACACAATTCTTGTTATCAATTTAAACTTTCTCGTTAATAGCATAACGAGCTAACAACAGTGATTGCTCTATGGCTGTTAAAAATCTGATTTTGTGCTAACTATTAAAACAAATATTAACTGGTTTTTAAAACGACAGAGTGGTAAAAGATATTGCGTTTACGGGGAGTTCCGTAAAGGATGAAGTTCGATCCTTATCAATTTGAGTCAGAGCGGTCCTCCACAGTTCTTTTGCTTCCTTCCTCCTGTTCAATCCTTCCTGTCTCGTACGTGCAAGATGTGGAATGAACTTCCACCTGAGGCATTCCCGGAGCGCTAAGACATAGGGTTCTTCAAGGTGCAAAAGAGCTCTCCTGAACCAACAAAGACGGCGAAACATCGGCCAAATTGTTGCAAATGTCCATGGCGACAGTGACTACTTTCCGTCAGGTGGCTTGTCCGCCTTTTCGTTAGGTTAATTATATAAAAAAACTCCCTAATTCGAGCTCTTTAAGGCCTTTTCTCAGTATTGAAAACATAAAACAGTTTTATTATCGACATATTAATATTTTAAAATAGCTTCTGTTTTATTTGAATATTCGATATTAAATACCGAACTGAGTGCGACAGTAATAATTTATTCGTCACATAAGAAGTAGAGTGTTTTCACCAAGCGACAACTAAATTACTAGGTAAGCTGCTTGACTAGCTAATAATGAATTGTAAATCAATCCTTCACTTTCCAATACACACCAACTTTCGTAGGGGTTGCAGTGAATGGTAATTTCCACTGACTTTATGAGCCGTGATCTCGCCTCAAATACATATATTAATTTGTAGTAACGTATTAATTAATGTAGTAAAGTGTCGAAATGTGTGCATTAGATATATGTTAGCTGTATGTTGTGCGGTGATATGTTTGTCTGTGTATATGTGTTTATGTGTGTGTATCTGTTAAGAAATAATTCAATACCAAAATAATAATTGTCTTGGAATCAGATATTTAGGTTTGAGTTTTTACTATATGTATAAATATACAGTTATATGTCTAAAATATGTCTAAAGTTGATTGTTATCAGAAAGCCACATTATTTAACTTTCTTAATTTCACGAAAAAACCATTGCATAACATTATCCTTTTAACAATACACTTATTGTTTTCAAGAACAGTAGATTTCACGGACGAATTAATCACGAGAAAGTTAATACCTACCAACAAAATACCTAGATAACTAACTGTGCTCATTCAGATAAACTAACTACTAAATAGATTACTGATTGTGCTCATTCAGACAAATAGATTTTTGAGATAGTATTTTCTATGCTGACGATGTATTAAGACGGGGATCATACGGCATCGTACTGTACGTTTTTATGCAGGTTAAATCTTACCGACTAAATATGTAGTGGGCATCTGTGGTCCACGCTCTTGTCACACGACTCACATATTGTATCAAAACGGACATCGATAAATAAGTTAATTGAGTAGATAGTATAGCGGACTTTATACAATGAAATCGCAAAATATAGGTACATATTCGATTTGCAAATTCACATTCGTTCACACAGTCTGATTTCACACGTTTTTTATCGAATTAGTTGACGTATGAATGAAATCAATTATTTTTAAATCGAACATAAAACATGCAGGACAATGTCTTATGAACCCCAGAATAGATAAGACCACAAACTATTTGCTTTGCTTTCAACCTGACCTCAAACGGTCGTGCTTTCATCAACTTCACCTCAACCATAAACAGTGATCTATTGCGTTAGGATTTACGATGTATGACAGGTTGTTGTTTATGTTGACATTACTGCGGTATTTGCTAGTGATTTGCTTTACGTCGGACCTTCAACTAAATTAATCGCTTCAAGAGAACGGATTCAAATTTAATTACGCGCTCGTCAACGATAGCGTCGGAGGTTGTAGTTAAGACTTTAAATTTATGAATTTACCGACGTTTTTAATTTATTTAATTGTGTTCATCACGCTTAATATAAATAAATCAATTTTATTACGTTATTTATTTATGTGGGTGCATCGTATACCTACGACAAATGAGTACAAATTGAACTTATCATTTATGACACCAGACTTATTGATCTAATTGAAGATTTCAAATAGTTTTATTTTGTCATATTTTCATTACCGCAAATATCGCATAGGTATTTTTTTACATTGTAATAGCGATTGAACCACCTAATGAAACCTAGTAAGGATTACCTAAAGATCACTATCTCTGAAGGAGAGCTCTTTTTTGCTGGCAGTATTTTAGCATTTCACTAATACCACGGGTTTATAAAACATGATGACATAGACAATTTAAAAATACACTACATTTCGTTTTATACACTCGATGAAATTTCTATTTGTCTAGTAGAAAGGCAGAGAAAACAAATGCACTAATGAACCGCGGCTATCTAGCGCAGTTATCAACTTTTGTCTTCTCATTCGTCATTCGTCATTATTTCTGTCTCTACTCAAAGCTGATATCAATATAATGGTCTTAGAAATCTATGTTCATTAAACTACTCAATTACGATGATGATATCTGTCAACAGATATGATGAGATGTTGTTAAGTAAACAGAATATAACTAAAAATTGTTTCTATAGCTCATATTTTGGACGTTTAACTAGATGAGATTTTATAAAATATAGAAACAGATTATAACTAAAAATAGTTTCAATAGCTCATACATATTTAACATGTTTGACAAAGTGAAATGTTGTAAGGAAACAGAATGTAACAAAATTAGTTTCAATACTTTATATTTCGGATGTTACTAATACAGTTAGCTATTATAAGCCGTTAAGTAGTTTCCTGTACTTGCTGGAAATCCACATCCAGACATGTTTGATTAGATAATAGAACAATTATTTTTGCAAATGAAATTACACTTTTGAGTTATATTCAATTCAAATAATATACTATTGCTAATAACACCACACGGCATGGTTATACAAATAAGGCGAGAACGATAAACCTAAATATTTTCCATAAATTTCGAGTAAAAGTAGTCTTATTTCTGGCCCTCGACACGACTTCACAATATCGGTTCGTTCACCGCATTTCTACATAGAAGTCTATGCTTTTTCAACAATTCATGAACCTGTTCCATAGGAACCACCTGTATAGGTACATAGAGACCGGTTTGTTGCGGTCACATGGCCACGAAAAGGTGGACGTCATACTTTCGACTATACAGGATATAATTCCACTTATAATGTTTGTTACAAAGTACAATAACAATGGTCTCGTTACGTGTATAAACACTTATTAAGCACTGAATTAACAAACAGTGCGTGAAGAATGGCCAGTTGCAAACTTACATTTTGATGATTAAATTTGTGAATGAGGTGATAGTGCAATGGCACCCACATTACAAAAGTTACACAATGTAATCTCCTACAATCGACATTATCAATAACTACGGAAAACACTTCTCAGCAATGATTAGTTATCTTAATATGAGCATATCACAAACAGACATTACAGGCATCATAATGCCCTGTTTGTATTTTCGGAGCGGCACAGAGCAATATTTTCAAACGTAACCGATAAACAAACAAACAATAGTAATATCGTTTCGAAGAATCGCAGAAGTTAATACAAGTAAAGCCGAACGTTTCTGGAGCCGTCAACGACCAACTTTCCTGGGAACTTTAAAATAGTCGTGTTTCTATTACATAAAGCGACTAATTTTATAAAGGGCTAATTTAAACCGCCGTAAAACACCGCGGTGGAAAGTTGTCACGAAGACAAACGTATTGTGGAACACAACAATTCCTTCAACTGACTGTTCACAAAGAGTGGAGAAATTCTCACGATGCTCCACCAGTTCTGAGAAAATAGATATGTCACTGTATGGTATTTAATGCATCTGTCGGTAGCTTGATAAAGAAGTCGTACAACTTATTGTTGAATGAAATTATCTATAGCTATAATTGGTCATTAGCTGGTTATAATATTGGTCATTCATTATGCAATTGCCTTATTCGATAATCAGTTAGTTAGAATTTCTTAATTACATACCGGGAAAACAAAGTTAATTAGTAGCAATGACGACGTTTCAAATGTAAAGCTTAAGTTAATTTAATATTATTTAAGTTTACTTCAGCGTATTCAAAAACCTCAGAAATATTTTTCTCAACGCACATTTAATTTTAATTAGGTCATTTTAGTTGTATAAAAGCTAGACTCCTTTATTTTTATTTTCTTTTAAAAACGACTTATATTTCCTACGTTTGTATTGAGGGTATACGTAAGCCTACTTCAGAACTAGATTAAATGTAGAGCTGTTATACTTAGCTCGAACATACCTACCTAGATACCAAAGTAAGTTAAACCAGCATCTTCAATTACAGGCTTATATCAATGTCACTTGTTTGTATATGCTATGTAGGCTTGTTCTGTGGGCGACATAACCCATTCTTCGGTTACTATTGATGTAACGATTACCGCGTCACGTAGTCTTAAGCGGCCGATTTTATGTCAGAACCTTCAGGTGTATGTAGGCCAGAAACATTAAGCAGACAATGGATTGGCCTATTTTTTGTAATGTCACTGAAATCGAGACTAGCTTAATGTTATAAGGAAAAATAAACATTGATAATCGTAAAATTAATTTGTTCTTTATTATAGCAAAATGTGGAGAAAATGAATTAATCAGAAACTACATTTTCAATGTAAACTCATTTTGGTATTTTAATTATATTTTGAGGTGTTATTTCAATTATATTGTGAGGTGAGGTTATTTGATTACTATGATTCGATTTTTAGTTATTTCATGCACTAAAGATCGAGGTTGCTTAGGCCAGCTCCTGTTATCATGTGTGCTGACGAAACTGCGAGATGTAGATTAAGGAGGAGACGTGTGACAAAAACGTTACAAAATAGTTCGCTAGTTTGCGCTGAAGTTTCGCCTTCACCGGCGGGGTCAACGATTCTCGACTCGTCAACAAATCCATCGACGAGAATAACCCGTTACACTGCATCGGCTTCCAGCGGATTTCACTCCGCAGCATTGGCTAGTATTTTATACCTCAGGCAGGTTTAGCGGTGATCAAAATCCGCTCAATCATAACGCAATTACTGCCGAATATTTCGCAGTCACGCAGAGATTCCTAATTTAACTGATTTTTTGTCGCTGTAACTGGTAACGCTCGACAATGTAACTAACGAAGCGATCGACAAAAACATTGCGAGAAATAGATTAAGGTGACTGCGAACGTTAAGATTTTTTTAAATCTCATCTTAGGTACTAAGAACTAAGTCTTGTATTACAGAGTGGGAATATGAAATATTTTATTTGATATAGAATACAATGATATATGATAATTTTTGACATAGAATAAATAGTTCATTCGGTATAGAATACGAGTATAACTAAAACTAATAATAAAAACTGTGAAAAGGATCATAAAATACCACATTTATAATTCTAATTTATAGTTCTACCTAGCTACTTGTAATCACATTAGACTGTTCACTCTTCATTTGTAATGATCTGACAGAACACGTACAGAAGATTTCTATCAATAATCGTGTTATCTAACAATGATCGATGTGTTTAGGATAACGATACACTGATAGCACAAAGTAGGTACATATTTAAGGCTTCTTAAGCAAGAAACATTGCGATGCAACCCTACAGCGCAGTGTCGATTGTGTTAATTAATTTCTCGCAGTGGAATATTTATGATCTCTTTTGAATAAATAACTCTTGTAATGTCACAATGTCATTGCACAAGGCTAAGAGCCAATTGCAGAGTAATAAATAAAAAGTAACTAAAAATAACTTGAATGTAGAGTTCTGATTTTGTAAATCTTACTCGTATGTTTTTCGTTTTTATTTGATAATTGTAAACAGTAATTTTAGTGTCAATGTTACGATCAAAAATTGTAATAGTGAAAGGTAAGCAAAAATATTTAATTAATATTCGTTTAAACGCAATCTCGGTACTAGTTTAAAAGAACTCTATATTCGGAAACCATCTGATAAGTTCCTATAATGTAAATACAATAATAGATATTCTTGTTTCATAACGCTGACCTAACAGCAGAAGAAACATAGTCTCAAATGGATGCATTTTTTGTGTGTTGTTATTCAGCTACGCAACAAATGTAAACACATTACAATGGTAATAAGAAACAATTGTTAACCAAGAGGTATAAACATTATCTATGAGGAATTCCTAGGAGAATATTCATGTTTCACATTAATACAAACAATTGAAACATGCCCAGCCATCCAGGTACAAAGAGGAAGTAACGGGACAAATTCCAGAGAAGTTCCCTCTACATGCGTGTTCACGACCACTAGTTATACTTTTAAAGCAATGCCGCGGACAGTTAATTGTTTATTCAGATGTTTTACGATCTTCTACATTAAATAAATGTTTAACTTTATAGTTGACACGTAGCTAGTTCCCATAAATTAGAATGCTCACATAAAATATATTACCTCCTATTCCTTTCATAAAAATAAAAAGTTACTTTTAATAAGTGCATAAATTGCTATAAGTAAAAGTTTTGTTTGTCTGATAAATATCTATAGAAAATACGATACATTGTACGATGCCGCATAGTGATGTAACTCTCCATTTCAAACCAAAAAGGTGAAACAAGACAAAATAAACCATAAATAAAATAAAATGAGAAAATAAAGCGCACAAATTTTCTTAGAACTGAAATTATGACACCACTCAAAAAGAAAACAAGTACATGAAAGTAAACCGTTCACATGGCGAGGTGCATAACGTTAACTTGTCATTTTGGTTATTGTATCGTTGAGCACTTCACTTGCATATGTCACATTTTCGTTTAAAAATGCGGTATGCGGTTAACCTTAGCAACAGAAGGGAACCCATTGATTTTTCGCGTTGCAAGTTGACGTCACGAGCGCGACAGTCTGGCGCAGACGGCGCGCGCCGGTTCGCGTCTCACCGGCGACTGGCGGCAGCGGCCCGACCACGATTGGCGAGTGCCGAGTACCGACTCCAGCGAGAGGAAATGCCAGTTACCATGCGGTCCTCGTGTCACCGGTGTCTCGTAATTTTGACCTTCTCGACCAATTTATGCTAAGGACCCAGCTGATTTTTAAGACAACACAGCCCCACGGTAAAGATACACTTACATGTCTATGTAAATAAGATTGAGACCACGTTGGACGCTCAAATCTTAAGGAAGATTTAAGAAAAATATGATAAAAATAACAATGCTGTTATTGTTCGATTTTCTACAAGAAAATCAACCTTTTTATCTTTGAAAATTTTGAGAATATATGTAAATTGCCTACTTGTATACAATGTACATATTTACGTATATACTTGTAGCATGCCATCGATAATTAAGTTATAGTTAGATGCAAGTTAATGTTATTAGAATGTCTGCGTATTTAAATTTTTCCATTGTTTTTAAGAATAATAACATACATACCAGTTTCTGTCCTGCATTATTATGAAACGCAGAAGCAAGTATATTTATTCAATTCTTTAAATTCTTACTCAATGATTTATTTTATCTAAAACTTATAGCAACTCGAAAAAGTTGATAGAGTCGGTTGCCCTGTCAAATGTCTGATCATTACAAGCACTTTATTATTCTGGCGAGATTTTTACAGATCACAAAGGCCAAAAGAGTATCGTAATCAAGTTCTATAAGATACTTTGAAAAGTATAGGTGATATTAAAGACCGTACAGAGACTCTACATATACTCGAGCCTGATTCATTATAGTTTAACACGCGGCAATGTTATTGCTTTGAAAATCTTACAGGCGTAGAAATCTTGCTACACTGAATACTACTTGAATTCAAATAGTGAATACTAGTAGTGCCACGTCTTTTATGTTTTAAAGAAATATCTTTCTTATTTATTCAAATAATTTTATTAGAAGGTCATGTTTGGTAGCTACTTTTAAAGTAGGTGCGTCCATCAACAACATGCTAAACTTCCGAATAAAGCCTATAGTAAAAGTTAAATCACTATGTTTCAGCAATAAAGACTTCGATTAAATATTTTGTTCGAAGAGTAAAAACTAGCGTTGTCAAAAGACATTATTCGAATTCAAATCTTGGATATAAAGATTTTTCATGAAATATTTAAGATATATTATGAATTATTGGCTTTTTATAGACCAATTCCCAAACAATAATATTTAACCTCTTCCAATGTATAGGCAATGTCATAATTGTAAATTGTGTAAATAACTTAAAATGTATAGAAAAATTCAGGCAATAGGCACATCTATTAAGGCAAAATAAATTTTATTAAAAGGAGGTTATTTATGATTATAGCTATGGAATATTATTTAGGTTCATCGATATGTAGAAAATGCTATTACATTATAATTTAATGCTGAACATTTGCCGCTATCTTTTTATTAGGCGTTTAATTTATTGTTGACATACAAAGCCACAGCAATTTAGCTTTAATAGTATATTTATTTTTTTGTACATTTTAACTCTTATAAATCAAAAATTAATATCAATTGCATGCGCTATTTTGCAAACTTGACGTAACAATTACATTTTAACTCCTAAACTGTAAACTTTTTTCATTAGAAGATATGTGAGTACATATAGCAGACGAGGTGGATGATAATAACATGGAAAATTCACTTACGTAGTAATGGGAAGCGGTTGCTAGGATGTTTCCCGAGCGGTGTGCTGGTGGCGCTGATGTCGCTCTGGGAGCTGTGCAGGCTGCTTTTACCGCTGGCGTTCGCTGATCCCAGCTCCATACGCATCCGAATATGCCGACTGTAATAAAATACAAGTATACACATTAAATTACCTTATTAGAAATTAACAATTATGTATTATAGTAGTTGGCAATTTAATTTAATAAAGGTGATGGGCCCTACGGTACTTTTAAGTATTTCTCTGTTAAAATTTTGTAAAAGTAAATATAAAATACTTTAAACTTTAATGATCCGCTATTTATTCTTTATAATTTCAAATTGTCGAAATTAGTTTAGTTAAACTAAATAAGTGACTTTATATAATAGAAACATATACGAATACACACATAAATATTAAAATCAAAAATGTTATTCATAATTACTTATTAATTATTTCTTTTCTAGTGATATTTATAAAATAAATAAACGGGTAAAAT
>DWPV01007879.1:0-10394 GCA_018251915.1 Urbanus proteus proteus
TGTATTTATACGCACACACTTACACAAAACTAGCGTAGTTTCTTGTCAGTACCTTTAGTTTATTTACGCTCACATAAACACTTTTATAACCCGACCATTTTAAAAATGGCTTCATTAGGAATGATAGATCTACCTACTTTATTTATCTGAGCAAACATCAATCTAAAAATGCAATCGCTAACGTAAATCAAAACCGAATCCTGATACTCTACTTGATACATAATTGCCTCATCACTCTAGTCTAGACCAGTCTTTGTCCAAAATTCTCCTTCAAAAGCTGTACCTGGTGACAACCGTTATTACCAAACGAGGTATTTCATTCACTCCGAGGGTAAAGCAAGATGCTTTTATAAGCTTTGTTTCAATCACCTTATGGTGAAACGACAACCGCTTATCAGAAAGGCTATATTAGAAAATTCCTTACTTCTTATTAGGCTCAGCTGCGCCCTACTTTACCGCTATATACGAAACATCACGGAAGTCGTGCACGAATACTAACGCGAAAGGAGTATAAAGAAATACATATGGAGGTATAACGCACGTGTTTTATTAAATTCTAACGGCGCTTCGTATGAATATTACATTTTTCTTGAAAGTGCGCTTAAATACGCTAATTGACTTGTACGTTCCTTGAAATCAGGTAATGTGTGGGTCATACTTAACCACACTATCAACACCTAACCAAAATATAATACGTATATTTTATTTGTAATCTTTTACGGTTAGTAAATTTCAAATTAGCTGCTCACGGCAGTTTCTAATTAAACATACTAATTGTTTTAGCATTTTTTCTTAGACAATTCTTACTTAAGAGGATTAAACAAAATACTCAGAGCAGTAAATAAGCTACTAATCCTAAAAACTGTAAATAAACATAGATAAGATGGCATTTTATCGGATAAGGAAAATCCCTTCAAAGCGTCCTTCCCCATGCTACTATGTGACAGGTCGGCCCACTGATATACACTGAGCGGATTGAGGATTGAGAAATATTTTCCAATACTTACTAGCATATTCTCTTCTATACAAATAAAATAAAATTTAAGTATCTGTTTGTGATTTCATATGAAAGTATACACGATATCTACAGCGGAAATGCAATTAAAAAAATTGACTGTCTGTATGTTTGGCTGAGCTAATCTTCTAAACGGCTGGACCGATTTTGACGGGACTTTCACTGGCACATAGCTGAAGGTATAAGACGTAACATAGGCTACTATAATTTTGTAAAAAAACATTAGCGCGCGCGCCACGCGCCTGCGTCCGCTGTCACGGGAGCGCGGAATGTTATCTATGTTTACATATGTATTCCTTTTTCTTTTTAAACGCTTCCCTCCGAAACGATCCCTTTCGATCTTTTTAACAAAATGCCTTATCCTTAAATTAACATACCTACTAAATTTTAAATAAAACCAATTTTTCTTTGGTTTCACTCTTTCATTGGTTATCGTAAAGAAAATAAATAGATAAGATCGGATGAGGAAGCTCCTCAAAGATGCCGTTCCGTTTTCATTTCTGTGACAGTTGGACTGCGCCGCTTTATCTTACGTTGAGCTGATTGGTAAAGATGCCCCATGTGAGCTTACTGGAGCTTTTCTAAGCTTTTCAATTCACCCAAATATCATACATTTTAGAAAGCTATGAGTTTGCTCTTAAAAAATGAACGAATGAATGAATGAATGAGTGAACAGAATGTTTTTTTTTATTAATGATTTTTGAATAAAATAAATTTCGTATTATACAAAAATAGTTTTTAGGAGATTCTGTTTAATAATATTTGACTTACAAAAATCTTTAAAAGAAAAAATACACTGGAAATTGTTTAAGAAAATGCCTTTTGATGAATTAAACTTTATGTACTTGTAATATGGTGACAAATTTTGCAACACATTTTTTTAAACAAACGTCTAAGGTTATCCCAAAAATAAAATGTACAAATTAAATACATTTTTTTATTAACTTTTAGTTATCTTAGTCAATAAAAATATACACAGAACTATGCAAAATTTCATCCTTGGAGACTAATCGGTCTAAGATTGCGTTGAACACCAGTAATAGATCTTCAATCATTTGGAAGGATTAAAAAGTATAAACATAAGCACAAGTATGGGCCTACACATATCATGACAGAGATTTATTAAAACTACAAGATATTTCTTTTGTTCGTTTCCCTTAGCTTTAGAAAATCCGCCTTTTTAAAATCATAGCCATTTGACTTTACCACAATAAAATTGATTGATTGGCAACAGTGAAGCAAGAAGTTAATTACATTTCTAAGAACACTACAACGCAGTGGAGATACTGAGAATGTAGTGTTCAAAGGGAAAATGTAACTAAAGTTAGATATTGACAGCAAAGTAACGACTACAACGTCTATGATAACGTTGGATAGTAATATATTCTTGTTAAAGTCTTAAGATTTTAATCTCTGATCTTTTGATTTTAAAATAACAAATCAATTATTATTTACTTCAATGATGGTTACATCCAGGGTAACATCGATCGAAAACATACCCTGAAAATTCTTAGGAAAAAAAAAAATGTTACCAAAGTTGTGTGAAAGCTACTAATTCACACTAGGTCATTCATTCTATGAACGTAGGATTCTACCGAAGTGCGCATCGCCCTGCAGATTGTTTAACGTTGAAGATTAACTTTGTAGATCAATTGAGATCTACGTCTCAACTGATATACAAAGTTAAGCAACGCCCGACGCGGTCGGTAGATGGGTGGGTGAGCGCTAGTGGCAAAAATTTCATGTGTGCTTCCGTACTTCGGAGGGCACGTTAAGCTGTCGGTCTTAGTTGTTATTATTATAGTAAAACATTCGAAACGGGTTGGTCACTAACCCGTATCCCCTCCACCAACACGCATTGGGGCAGCGTGGGGGAGTAGGCTCCAGCCTCAGAAGACCGGTGTCCAGTAGTGAGACATAAAAAGTGTTACGGTGAGGATTCTATCAAGGGAGAAATTGTGTAAAACATAGGTACCCATGCCCGGCTTGACAGCAATGGGTAAAAGAAAAGGTCTTATGGGTGGTTTGAAAAATCTGTGAATGAAAGACTTTTCTATCATTCCGCAAAAAATACGATGAAACATGCTCCAGGACTCCGAAACTCCCAAGGTACCTTAGCGTAACATTGAGACATTAAAAGGAATGCCAACCAATCAAAACATTGAAAAACCTATTTATTGTAAAAAGAAAAACACCAACACCATATTACCCAGTTTGAATCTATTTGTAAAGTTATTTGACGGCCAAGTTATTGTCGGAAAATAAACATAAAAGCATTGTTTAACCACAATTCGATGTTCCGGAAAACAAGGTTGTTACCATGAAAACAAATTCCAACCAAACTCCGCTACTCGTTTCCCGCCAAAATTCATATTGTCATAACCATAAACAATAGAACGGAGTTTTCTAATATTATCTGTTGCTTAAACTGTACGAAGAGTTGGGCGTACACTCGCTTCTAATAAAAACGAATGGTATAATAAATTTTATTCTAAGCGCGTGCTATTTTTAAATTTATATTCTGCTTTCGCGTTATTTATTGCACCCGCCGGAATTATGTTAACCGGATACAATTATCCTTAAGTCGCGTAGTTTTCTTTTAATTTAGAAGCGAAGAATCTTAGTTGCCAGTGTTTATGTAAGAATTAACTGGAGTAGATTTCTTGGAATGTGTTTTTGGATTTTTTATCTTTGTTTATGTACATTTCGTTTTAGAAATAGTAATAGTACATTTAAGAAATAATTGCTTATTATTAGTACGTTCTTTATCACAGACAGCAAAGTGCATATAAGCAGATTTATTTTCTTAAAGTAAACTGTATTCTTTGTATTGGAATCAGAGGTAGAAAATCTTGGATCAGTTTGAAAAATAGACGCAATCCATAGACACCGAGACGACCATGAGAAAAATTGACTGTATTTAGATAGCATACAAAACCTTATGCCTTGCATTTGAATATCTAAAACTAGGATCGTAACCCATACATTTTCACCGAAATAGTAACCATAGCTATCCTCTTACGTTTAATGCAAATGATTTCGTTGGATAAACATCTCAAGACTCGGGAAATGAAAAGTTTTATTGTCGGTGCTCGTTCGCGCCAAATCGTACCCTTTTATTTTATCTGTAATACAATTTCCAGAACGCCCACAGACTATACACTAACTGCACATTCGGCCACAGATAACGGATAGTTGCAACTAACTTACTAATGCTAACCAATTACTTTCTGAACGATCGTAATGCGGGGATTCTAAACTTCATTATATTATTCTCCATTTTCCATGATGGTGGAGAAACTTCTTTGTCTATTTACAATACTATAATATGAGTCTAGGGCCAAATTTATTGCCTTGCATAAATATGTTTAAAGAAATGAAATATAAGTTGCTTTCACGTTTTCGTAAAACAAATAAAAAACTGTTTGCAAATCCTCTGTACTAAAACTTAAAAACTCTTATTAATGTGAGCCCGCTTATTCAACAAGACAGTAACAAAATATTACTTTCAAGACACTTACATCACGCACGCTCCACCAACTTTATATCTTAGCTAAATAGGAGTAGGTGCTCTGTACATTTGTGAAGAAAATTCAGAATCTGTCCATGCGTTCTAACACTTTCTACCATTCTTAACCCCAGACGCAAAAAGAGGGGCGTTATAAGTTTGAAGTGCGTATCTGTCTGTTGGGTTGTAGACCCAAAACGAATGAACCGATTTGAATGCGGTTTTTACTACAACGACGTATAGATCAAAATATTATTATTTTCGTGAAATTTAATTGTCTGAGACGTAACATTTTTTATTGTATACTCATTAATTGGTCGTGGGTTTTTAAATTTTTAATTTAATTTTATTATACTAAGAACTTTACATACACTTTCATCTCAAAAATTAAAATATTACCACTATTAAATGCAATCAACACAACAATTCTGTTTTGTAGCTTGTCTGTAACAGATATCCCGAGCTGCAGTACCTACGAATAACCAAAAATACGCCCGAAACTTCGGCCGAAGTTACGGATTGATGCATAGAGTAAACGCTCAGTTTGTAGGTAACACCCAACAAGGGCGTTAAGCCCTTCAACCTTTATCTTAATGACTAACAATTCATTCGAGCGAGGTGCGGCGTGCGAGCGTTTACCCCAAAAACTGTAATGTAGGTCTTACATGACGTATACATTGAGGCTGACATAATCTACCTACATATTATATTAATACAAGCTGTCTGTTATACTGTCTGATTATCCCTACATACTGGTATACATTTTATTATACTATGAGGTTGGGATCAGGAGGAAAACTAAAAAGAATACATATTTATAAACATAAAAAACTAAAATTAATGTTGAAAAATATAGAAATCTTAATTTAAAATTATTTTTAATTCAATTATTTTTCAATCGAAAGAGCTCTTCTTCACAGCCGGCGATGCATTGGCGACTCCTCTGGTGTTGGAAATATCCATAGGTAGCCCGTCTGCCTTATCGTTAGGCTTAAATATAAAATAATAATAATTAAAAAATAACTCCGTAATGTTTCTGATGCCGGTTGCAAAGACTTCTCGGTCTAAACTACGTTTAATTTTAGTTGTCATTATATTTATTGCCTTTACATATTTTATCTATTTATTTTAATCTGGAACCATGGTTACGGAGCTTAAGTTAATTCCCCTTAAATAAATACGACACAAATCTATCTAGGACATTCAGAATGAAGACTAAGCCGTCCCTTTGAAGGCGTTATCTTAATGAGTAACAATCCATTCGACCGAGAGGACCGTACTTCTACCTAAAACTGGAAATTTTAACCTAATTTTAGGCTAAATATAATTAATTATTATTAAACTCAGCCCTAGTTAACCCAGTTTTAAACCTTATAAAAATAAATATATATTAGTAGGTACATGCGTCGCGATTAATTTAATAATAATATGTTAGTGTTAAATGTGGTGGAATAATCACATGAAAGAAAAAGACAGCAAGAAGTGGCATGTGGGCGAATTAAGGCGACTACCAGTGTGATCAGCTTAGCACTAATTGAGACACGTAAATGTTGTTTTGCGGGTGGTAACATTTTATAAAACTTCGTAAACGCACCTCATTCATTGTTGACAACAGAGAACCACTATAATGCAAGTTTCTTAGTGGTAAGAATACGTTAGGTACTGATTTATATGTGTTTGATTGGCGACAGCGGTTTCCATTCTTATCGGCTCCTATGCCACTACCTCTACCTCTACTTCTCCGTAAGTAATCACCACTTGGTACTAGCTTCGAAAATTGGAGAGAATTCTTTTATATACGATTCTAATGTTATCAAGGGTTGATTGCAGACGTCCATGACTGTCTACTCTCAGTGCAGGCTCATTTGCTACTTTCATATTATAAAAATAAAATAATCCTTTCATGGACTGATTAAAAATTTCCATGGGCAGCATTATCCACTTTACTTTAGATAGACTAGCTCTTTTGCTAGTTTTATTTCATAAAAAATAACTTCGCCTCACCACACTTTTTTCAAAAGACAGTAGCAATACTGCTATTGTAAGACGGAAAGGCGTGGCTCCAGTACGGCCAGTCAACCCACGTAGACCTTATAAATAAAGAATCTACCAAAATACAACACAATATCTAATATCCAAGCCTTTCTTTTGTAAACGTTGAACGAAACAAACAAATGTCAAGGGTTTTGCGTTACTGCGCACATAAATCAAATCCCGCCCCGGATATTGCGTTACCAAAGGCTGTGATCAAATTATTATGTGCCTAATTCAAGCTCATATTTACAGCCTCTACAATGAAAAGCCTTTCAGCGGACACTAGCTATTGTGAAACTGAAAAAACAGCAAAATGGCTGCCGGCCGACGTATTTGTTTTTGTAATGGTAGACTTCCGAGCGGTGCGGCTTGTGGCTGCGGCGTGCGGCTGCGGCGTGCGGCTGTGTTGCGCGTTTTGGAGGCGTATTGAGAATGGTATGTTTATATTTGTTTGTTTTTGGTCCATTTCATTTTTTTTTACAACAATAAAACCGTTAACGTTCACGCATCAAGTTTTTTCTCAATCTCTAATTAAATTTGGTAAAGAATGAAAATCGTTTTGACGTATTGTTATCCCCTGCATCCGTTTAAAAATAATAATCATTTTTTTTAAATTATTTTTAGCTAGGTAAAAATGCTACAACTTATAGTAACATGCTTAATATGAATGTACTGTATTTTTTTTTCTATACGAATCAACTTTGAATGAATGAGATTTGTTTGTTAAACGCTAAGTAGGCAGGGGAACTTACATTGTTGATATTACTGAAATCAACCAATAATAACTCTGAACCATGCATTTATATGTAAACAAACCGACGTCGTATAAATTTTTCTTGAAGTCATCTCAGTAGTAACTGTCTCGTGTGCCGCAGCCGCAGATTACAGCCGCACGAGCCGCGCTCAGCGCCGTACCATTACTCAAATCACCGGCGAACAAGACCTCATCTATCAAAGTCGGCCCGTTAAAAAACGTTCACGCACATTTTTAGGTGACTTTGTTCTGTATTGGAGTTTTTACATGGCTTTTACGGTATATGGGGTAAGCAAAATGTTGGGTATTTTAGGTATATTTGGATAAATACTGAAATGATTTAGAAAATCTAGGTACCTACATTAAAATCTTAGATCTTACAACTAATGTTACAGCGCAACGGACTCTCCGCTACGCCTGTCTATCTACCGTGCGCTCTACTGAGAATTTACTTATAACGTCGCATTTTCGTCTATCTACCTTCAAACTAGAATACACTAGGTTCACATCACAGTCAGGCAGAAATGTGTAAATGATTATTAAATTATTTTACAGTCAAACAGCAAAAAGATCTACGCAAACGCATGATATAGTCATCGTCTCACTATTTTGCAAAAAACGATATGGCGATTGAAGTTAAATCAGGATCAACATAAAACTATTCTTATAGCACAACAATAACAGTAAGAACAGTGAGCTTACATCTGCGGCAAGTTGACAGCGTCTAGGAACGTTCGGGTGTTCAGACAGTTCAGCTTCCCAGAACGAATTCAATTCAGCGCCGGCCGTCATCTTGTCTCGTTAAGGCTTTGAGAGAACGTGTTTTAATTATAGCGGATTGTGCTCACTATGATAGTAAAATCAAAGGAAAGTACATTTAAATTAAGTTATTTACTTATTGATTACGGAGCTGAATTCAATACTCTTAATAAGATTTGTAGGTATTTTTAATTTATATCTGACGTCCCATTTTTTGATTTAAAAAAATGTAGGTACACAGAGTAACTGATTTAAAGTGGTCACTGCCACCCATGAATAGTATTGACTTCAAATAGCACGCTGAGCTGAGTCAACCACTGATATGGATACTCTATGGATAATTTACATACTAACAGACAATTGTGATGCTACCACAGTTGAACCAGAAGTAATTTTTCTTTTTTTTTGATATTATATACAGCTCAGTATATTCTGGTACCAAACATTTCATTGACATATTTATTGTCTTTGTACTACACCTCGGTTTTTGGACTAGTCTTAAACATCCATTCAAAAAACTGTATAAGCCATTCTAAAGACAAATTTGATGATGATAATGACTTACAACAGTAAGCGTTACAATTTATTCATTATATTTCAAACGGCATCTTCAAATAGACATAAATGTATTTTCTTACAGAAACAGTTCTGCAATTGAATTGGCCACTCAGTAAATAGAGCTCGGCTCATCGCAGCTTACATCTGTGACATGCAAGGCCAGTTGCTTGACAAGCGAGACGCTTGTTGCTGCGAAATTCAGATTTACGAACGAATTCTATGAGAATTCTTACGGAATTGGAGCGACTTTTGTGTAAATATTATGTGTAGAAATAAAGGAGCAAGCACACAGTCCTCCTCCACACAAACACACACACGCGCACATGATGTCAGTCATCACAACATTCATCCATCATCAACATATTATTGTCCCACTGCTGGGCACGGGTCTCGACTCAGTGAGAGGGATTTGAGGCCTAAGTCCACCGCGCCGGCCAAGTGCGAATTGGTAGACTTCACACACCTTTTGAAAACTTTTTTTAAGAACTCTCAGCTGTGCAGGTTTCCTCACGATGTTTTCCTTCACCGTGAAGCATGTGATAATTAATTTCTAATAAGCACGTAGCACATAAATCAGAGGTGCGCGCCAGGGATTTGAACCTTGGTCCTTCCGATTGAGAGGCCAAGTTTCAACCATTAGGCTATCACTGTCTTATCACACACAATCATCACAACATTAGTGACGGTTTACCGCCTGAAAGTACTCTAATTAGCTTTAAGAGCATCACTACGAGATATACACTTATGCAATCAGAGTCATGGATTTTTAATAAATAAATCTAAGATAATTTTATTTAAAACGATGGTATCATTACAACGAAAGCCTGTAACATTTTTGGTTTTTTATATTAAACGAAAGAAGAAATATAACTCTAAACATGACGAAATGAAAATTTTAATGGTGAACTTCGCAGCCGACATTGAATGAATGTTTACTGTCAGCTTATTTATTCATCAATTCATTACTGTACCTCTGATGAACATGTCTCTTCTCTCAACACGAACAGATTTTATACATTTTTTACCACAAAAAATACGAATTGTAACGGATTGTATACGTTAGTGTCTATTTTCATGTAGCGTATTCCAAGACATAAGGATTAAACATTTTATCACTAACTCCAGAGGAAAATGGTGATAATAAAACGCTAATAATTCGATTAAAATTTCGAGTCGATGTTGGACTAAGAAAAAGACTAGCCTGACCTAAGAATACAGTAAAAGAAAAGAACAAAAGAGCACTTTGGCAAAGCGGGTCGGCTCTGTCAATCGTTTAGTGCCGTGCCTGTGTGCTTGTGCCATGGACAAGAGAGAAAGAAGAGGAAGTGGTAGGAACCGATTAGTATGGAAATCGCTGTAGCCAAAGAAACACATAGAAAACAATACCTTTTCTTTTTCTTACCACTAAGAAACCTGCATTTTATTGGTTGCCTGACAATACTCAACGAAGCATCCTTACGAAGCTTTACAAAAATTTTACTACCCGCAAAAGAAAAGTTACGTGTCACAATGACAATGACTTAAGCACTGACGTTATGTAGACACAGCTATTCGTTATCTCTTTTTTTTCATGGCCTGTACTGTGGATGCCGTACTTTAATTCCGATTTTTTTGAACAAATGACTGTCAAATATAGACGTTAAGTAAGCACAGATGTTCGCACTGGTAGTCGCCGCGATTCGACGTACCAATTCCAGTTGTCTCTTTCTTTCATGGCCTGTGCTGTGGATGCCGTGCTTTTAATTTTCCAATTTGATTGTACACGC
>DWPV01007880.1:0-10391 GCA_018251915.1 Urbanus proteus proteus
GAAGACCAGGTAGACCAGGAAGACCAGGTAGACCAGGAAGACCAGGTAGACCAGGAAGACCAGGTAGACCAGGAAGATCAGGTAGACCAAGAAGACCAGGTAGACCAGGTAGACCAAGAAGACCGGGTAGACCAAGTGGCGGCGGGCACGGGGCAAAATCCCTCCGTGAGTACGTAGCCTAACGGGTTCATTAAAATCGGATATGGTGTTTTCATCATTCGCTTCCGTCCGCCAATTTGTTCAAAATGTAGAAAATATCATATTACAAAACTAAAAATTATCAATTTTTTTAATTGTAAATATTTATATATTTATTGGTTAAAATATTAAATCAGATCTTCCTAATGATAAAATAATATCGATAATTTTCTGCAATGGGAAATTTGATGCCAACTTCACACAATTTCAGGATTCAATAAAATTCCTTTTGAACTGGAATTTTGATTTATACTTACAGTTCTCGATGGAATATTAGGAAAAAGAAGTGAACGTAGAGTAGATTACCATTAACTTAAATCACTGTCGAGGGAGATGACATTCGAACGTGCAGATGAACTCTACAACAGACTTGATCTGCTTACAGATCTGAACTTAAACTGTTTAGGGACTCTAGAGATCAGGCGTCCTTTAGTTATTGTGGCATAATTTTCAATTTTTTTTTATTTACCAATATTTGTTCAATACCGTATTCATTTTAAGTTGCGAATATTAAAGTCGCGTTTAATTAAGATTGCAAGCATTTTTATAATATAATAAAAATACTTATCGAAACAAACTTGTGTGAGCGTAGATTCAAGTTAAATTATAGTAATATACGGGCGGGGCAAAAGGAAGGACGGACAAAACAGATAAAATAATAAGGTCATTAATAATATTACCTCTAAACAAAAAAACCTGACGGCTTTAAGATTCTTTTTTCATTTAAAAAAATTATAATATGTATATATAAAAATTATATCACCTATATCACTATGCCAATTGAGACGAATCCAACGACATTTCCTTTGTTAAAATTCGTTAAGCTGTTTCGGCTGTACGGCATACCATAGAAATGGACATAGATACATTCGAAAAACATTATTCTCCTTCTGACGCAGTCGGGTAAAAATGAGCTAATATCTTTCAGAAAATAAAAAAAAAATAGTAAATGTAATATTAAATACTTAGGTCTCGAAAAAAACTATATGGATTACCGAAAACCAATAGTGGACAGTTTAGTCATTATATGGTAGAATAATTTTAACACGGACTTACTTGTGTACATATTTGCGTTGAACGTACAGCCTATAAACAATTAACAAGCCTGTTTTACTGCGTAACGTATGTAAGCGCGTAATACGTGCGTATTCGGTAATTGTGGCAGAACCGAGCGTAGCAGCGCGTGACTGTAATACACTCCAACCAAAAGTGGCTATTTCGTTGTATTATAATTTATGACAAATCCCAGTGGTTTAACGCTGTTCGATATTGCTTATTCGCTGAGACTCCGTTACAAATGTATCTTGCTTTATATTTTATTTTGTTACAATTTTATATGTAAGACAAGTTTTGATTTTGACATTTATTTTCAACAGCGTGGCCTAGAATTTTGGTTTGATTCCCGACCACTGAATGTGTATAAATATTGTAATCTTGCATAATTTTCGAGGAACTAACGCAATTTCAATCTCTGGACTAACGTAAATTATTGATATATGTGTATGTTACACTTACTGATAAGTTTTAACTTTATGACAAATAACACAAGATGCTTTGTGTAAAAAGTTTGTACATTCTATTTGATTAAAATGTACAAAATATGTATGAAACTGGAATTGTTAATGGTATTGTATAAAGTTTTATTGCTCAGTATATTCACAACAGGTAGGCAACGAATCACAGAATCTGTAGTTAGTGGCCATCTGACAGACAGATTTGTAGTGATTCGAAAGGTAAATGTACAGAATGGATTTCCGTTAAGTTTAATCACTACCGCGGGAGAGCGATTCGTTGTTATTTGACCATGCAACTGAAGTGAACTGAATGTAACTCGATCGACATTCAGATTGGAATTTAAAGTCGGTTTATGACTCTTACGATATGTTGAAATAAGTTAGTTTGCAGACTCAGTAAAGCTACATATTAAATTTGATTCCATTAACATGTTATGATTATAAAAAGTTATTGTTGCAATTCATAAAGGGCTTCCATCGCCTTTAATTTAAAACTTGCTGTCATATTTTTTTTAACAGAACAAGAAGGTCGAGTAGAAATACAAAAAAATTATAATAATAATTCATAATGTTAATTTAGATAAATTCTGATAAAATGTTAGTGTACATAACACAAGAATAGACATTAGCGCACCAAAAACTGAAAGAAGATTATAAGAAGAATGAAGAGAATGGGGATTGAGGCGTTTGGACTCCTTTACAAAAACGTTAATATTTTGCAGTCGTGACTTTTTCGTATTTTAGGTCACAATTATATTGATAGATAATTTAACTAAACTGAATTACATGATGCTTATAAGTAATAAATTCCGTATCCATTAAATTAATATAATAAAATGAATGAATTATTTATTAATAACGCTATGCCATTACATATGCAATAGCTAAATAATTATGTGAGAATTTATTGTAATTTGGATTGGATAATGGAGCATGTATTTAAATTTATAGGTAAATAGGCAAGCAAATTGAGACTGATATACTGAGCATCGTAACAGTCCCCTGGACGACGATTTAGAGCAGTGAACTAGACAGTGACATATCATGGCTTCAAAGTACAGACAGGATGACGTTTCAACACTGTAACATCATTTATCTATCGATTGCTATGCAGCACACGACAAAAGCACGTCGTTAACCGTTATCGTCCCACTGTTGGGCAGAAGTGTCCTGCAGTAGTGAAGGGCTCAGGTCATAGTCCACCACGCTGGATTTTTTATAGTTTCGAAGTAGCAAACGAGCATGTAGTCCACCTGATGCTAAGTAGCCACTCCCGCCCATGGAAATCTGTAAACAACCCCAGATAAGATCAAAGTCCTACCTAAGGTTGACCACAGATGCGTTGCTACCTCTGAGGACTGAGTTGGAGCGCCACGGATAAGTATCTCTAAGTAAGTCTCCCTTCAGACCAGAACACATAATGGCTAGGAGGAAAATTTAAGTTATGCTTAATTTGGACAGTTTGGGAAAAATATATTGAATATTTACAATGTGTTAGCACACCGACATTTAAAGCCAATTTTACCATACAGTTGGCTATTAAATAAGCGTTACTTTTTTTTTGGTACGACAAAAAAGTGCAACTGGTTACGTGCGTTCATTAGACACAGGTTAAAATAATACAAAGCATGTCAGTTTTCTCATAATGGGTTCATTCGCTGATAAAGAGAGGTAGAATCAATTTTTGATAGCCACATAGCCTGGGATTGAACCTCGAATAGTCCCTTGAAAGTCTGCATTTTCAACCGTTACGCTACCACTTCGTATAGGAAATTTAGAAGAGATATCCCCAAAATCTCACGTAATTGAAACGAATGTGTTCTGATGTTTGTATATAAAAAATAAACCTCTCTTCTAGAAAGAAAGTAACAATACCGACTTGGCATTCATCCAAAGCTAAATTAGATAATGGAGTTTGCGTGCAAAAATATAGGAAACGGAGAACAAAGACAAATGGGGTCGACTCTGTCTTAGAACGGTGAAATAAAATAACATGGGAGAGATTGAGGCCTATACGTGGACTCTTGCGTCGCAGGGCGCCTAAGAACAGTAACCATGCACAACGTCTGCAAGCAAAGCTGGATGGCACAGGTACTAATGTACCAAAAGGCCAATAGATTTTTTTTAATAAGTCTGATTTAATCTTTTTCCCTGTTAAATGACATTTTGTCACTTAAGTACTGTTATCTTTCCGGTAACTAAATAGTAATCTAGTGTACAGTGGTAGTGTCATTGCACTACGATATTAGAAACTATAACGTGTCCAGCGTCGTTTGAGTTGTACGTGTAAAATGTATATATAATAATAAAATCCTATATAGTTTTTTTATATGATCGAAGCAGCAAATGAGCATGTAGTCCACCTGATGGTAAGTGGCCACTGCTGCCCATGGACGTAATCAACCCTAGACACGATCAAAGTCCTGTCTGATGTTGACCACAGGTGAGGTGCTACCCCTGAGGACTGGATTGGAACGCCTTGCATCAGTATCCTCCCTTACCACGCCCTTCAGACTAGAACACAGCAGTGCTTAACACTGCTGTTATTAGGTAGAAATAGATGTGGCGGTGGTATGTCGGTGGCGGAGTCGAACTACATAAAGTTCTACCACATTTAAAGACTAAAACTAAAGATTTAAAAAGCACCAAAATTGTGACTATAATTATGTTCAAAAATACTCCGACAAATTAAGGTAATAAAAGATGGTATTTTATACAAACCATTATTAATATGATACTAAAATAATCTACATAACTTATCTAGGAACCTATTACTTTGAAACAAAAACCTAAAGAGTATGTACTAGGTCGCTCATCTGTTAGGTAATAAATTTATGATATGATGAATTTTTCTTCTTCCTTTATCACAACTGAATATATGAGGGTTAGTGATCAACCCAAAGGCTTAGGCCCGATAGCCTCTAAAAAATGTAACCAATGTAACATTTTGGAACTAATACGTATGAAGATCGGGATTCTGCCTTGGATTATAAAAAATGTGATTAACGGTTATCCATTTTTTATAGATATAAAAAACTCCGATATTTTTATGAGTTCGAAATAGTAAAGGAGCATGCACGTAGAAATCCCATGGACGTATATGCAACTATCTCTATGTACAACAGCGATTCTAACTGCAGTCGACAATAGAAGGCAAATTATAAGAGAAGTAATAAAGAATTAAATAATTTTCTTTTTACCTCAGAAACTTTAACCTAATATCTAAGAAACATACTGAGATATTGAGAGAACATAATGGTGCAAGCTTCTGAAACTCCATCCAGATACTTGTTTCACGTACAGTTTTTGGTAATCCGGCACCACTGAGCTACGGGCTCCCTAAATACTTTGACAACCATTATCTCAATGAGTTCATCCCAATACTTCAGTTTGATGTTCTAATATATGAGTTCAGTTAATCTATCTAATGAAGTTGCAAAGTTTATTAATACTGTTAGGGGAACTCCAAAGCTCGCCGCAAAGTGGGATCAATGGTCTCAACCACGAATTGAATATATTGTATAAATTACTATTTACGGTTTCCTGCTCTTTACTTTGGCTTTGAATATGTGTGTAATTAATGTATGTCAGTATGATTGTTTGACTTTTACACATTACCAATATTTATGTAAATGCAATGAAACCTAGGTAGTAATGTGCCCTCTCGCGATGGTTCTGACATAACACTAGGTAACATATATACGTAGTTTATATTATCCTAATTATTATAAATGTTAGTTTATTTGTTTGTTGGTTTGTTTGTAACGTTTTTACGCTTTAAGTACTCAACCAATCGTTATGAAATTTTGCACACACATAGTAACGAGTTCAGAAAAGGATATAGAGTACTTTTTATTCCAAAAAAACGTACTACTACCGAGGGATAGAAAAGTATCTTTTATACGTACCACTTATCTACTTTTACACCTACAGCTTCTTGATAGGAATGAACTACATTTGCATTATAACAAAGGCAGTCAACAGAATAATTATAAATGCGAAAGTTCTTGTATACATTAACGCGAGCGAAGCCGCGGGCAAAAACTAGTAATGTAAAAAATCTGATGGTAAGTGATCACTTTCGCCTATGAATATCTACATCAGTAACCCAACTTCATATATAACAGAGTTTTTATCTGACGTGAACAAATACATCGACTCTTGAAATATTTCTTTTTTGTAGCAGACAGTGCTTGTCCAAGTCCACTAATTAGTGTCTCTTATATTACGTATTTAAAAACAGTCTTAATAAAAACAAACTTGAAAACACACGTTATAAAATTATACGTTGAATGTGGCGAGTTAAAAATGAAATAGCTTTTGAAATAACGTCCTTTGTGCTGAGTTATATGACTGTTCCTCGTCTAATCAGATTTTTTCAGTCACCATCAATTGTTCAAGCATTTTCTTGGCGTATTGCGTATTTTATTTACTTATTGTGTTGTTTCCTGCAGGCATATTAAGTTATACTATGTTTTCTTTAACCGACTTCTTTGTTTACATCGTACATTCTTTGTGTGGTTTATTGTTGGGTGAGATTATTTGAGATTTATACAATTACATATTAATGTACCTACCTTATTGATATATTATGATCAATTGATTAAAATAGAAACGCAAAATAAATAGTAAGTCATCCCAAAACATAAATTATAAAGAAATTGCTATTAACAACAACAATAGTAGGATAATGATAGACTAGTGGTCTATTCTGGTCTATAATTATGATCTGGATACAACTCAATCAATCAAATGTAAATTAATTGCATTTATGACCTTTTGCAGTCATGCATGTACCTATGTAGAACATATTTGTTACTAGTTTTTGCCCGCGGGTTCGCTCGCGTTAATGTTCGCTTTTAAAATTAAATATTAGGTTTGTATACTTCAGTTATAAATCAAATGCAATTAATTCTTATCAAGTAGCCGTAGGTGTAAAAGTAGGTAGGCTGTAGGTATAAAAGTATTTTGTTTATCACTCAGGAGTAGTATCTTTTTTCGGCATGAAAGGTACTCTATGTCCTATTTTTGACCCCTAGCAATGTGTGTGCAAAATTACATAACGATCGGTTGAGAAGTTAAAACGTGAAAGCATTACAAACAAACAAACGGACCTTCACAGTTATAATAATTAGGATTTTAATAACTGAAATAACCTTTCATTGTCTGTATAGAGGCCCATCACAATCATTAAAATAAACAAAGCATATAAACTACACATATACAAGTACAAGACGCATATTCTAATAGAAATACAGACTAACATTCAATATTCTATGTAAAGAAGGGCAAGAAGATATTGCCTATTTCGTACCGCTTGCATTTCAATATTTGAATAATATTTTGTATCTTACTTACGTTTATACGTTTTATTGAGAGCAATAATAGTTTAATGTTTAAAGTCTCCTCTCTTAATATATCCAATCTGAGGTTTCAAGGTTCGAATCCTTGGTATGCAACTCTGATTTTCCAAAGTTTTATCATGATTGGAAACCAATAATAATAATCAGACGAGGAAATGCCTCATACCTAGTTTAAAAAAAATTGTATGATAGAAGTAGCAAACTAGTATGTAGTCTACCTGATAGTAAGTGGCCACTGCCGCCCATGGACATTTATGATCAACCCCAAATACGATCAAGTTCCTACCTGAAGTTGACCACGAATGCTTTACTACCGCTGAGAACTGAGCTGGGACGCCTCGTATAAGTATGTCTCTCTAACCACACCCTTCAGACCAGAACACAGCAGTTCTTAACACTGCTGTTATAATGCAGAAGTAGGTGTGGTGGTGGTGCCGCCGGAGCCGAACTACATAGAGTTCTACCACCTCTGTAAGTGTAATTTTTTAACTGACGTGTGCGCTCTAACAATCCTTATTTGGCCAGCGTGGTGGACTAATGGCTTCACATAAACACTAATAAGTTGATGACATTGTACTTATATGTATTGTAACGATAAATCACGTCGAGTCAAATAAATATATCTCTTCTACATTTAACAATACACATGTAAGCTTAAGTACACTCATGTGTAGAAACAATACGGTGGCCGTAAATCTCCCGGAACCAACTATTTAAAAGAGGTAAACCGGAAAGGACAAATGGGGGAAAAAAACAGATTGTGTTTTTTAGAAAACCGGAACACCGAAAATTAGCACGGGAATACTGATTTGGCGTTACGTTTTGTACGCTTTGGGCACACAATGAACATACAAATGCCAAGCTAGTTAAACCTTGTTTTTGGTGTTTTGATTTTAAAAACGTGTTTAAATAAGTACTTGTTCGTGTACCTGTACATGTTGTTATTTTTTTGTCAAATCAGTCAGCTGTCATATAGTTACAAATCTACTGTTGTAATTTTTATGTACAATAATAATTAATGAAACTAAGTCGGGTGATATTATTACGCCAAATGTAACTAAGTTACTTCATTATCTTTTAAGAAAGGCTGGATCGATTTTCAATATGAGTTTTTATGGATTATCTCCTTACCGAATAGCAATATAACTATTAAAACGTTTTAAAATTTACAAAAAATATGCACAAAATATAACTTTTACCATTGTTTTTCTGAATTATAACATAAACAAAACACGGGTAAAAAATTATTTTGTTGTGTGTTCATTGTATGGCAAAGAGTGCTTGCCGCGCGTATTAGATTATTTCAATATAATTAAAATACTTTTCATTTTGGCATGTATATATTTCTTAAGCGTAAACGTTGTACGTTTTTAAACAACTACATTTAATTGAGGTAATAAGTTATTGATTGTGAGGTATTGCAAAGCCAGTCGGGTCAGCTAGTAGGTATAACAGTAATGTTCAACGATTTTTATATTCGCGGCATGCAACTCTTATTTTATTTAAAATTCAGAGATACGTTCACAAAACGGTAACTTTATTTAACTATCGTGGTTAAAGCCAATGCTATACTACCATTAAGCTTCGAAATATATTCAGCAAAAAATAGTTACTCATATTTTTACTGTCATATATTACTTGCAATCCTGCACCCGTAAAAGCAATTTAAAACGAGCTTCGCTTGCGGTTTTACCCACGTGACGGCGTAATGCTTCTTCTAAACATCTCCACTGAGCTGTAATTACCGAAATGAGTAACAAAATACATTAATTATGTATTATGTAAATGTAGTTAAGATGTATTATAATAAAGTAAGTGGTTAGAGAACGTACTTTTTATCTATTCGTTGAAATCATTATTATAATCTGTTTATGACAAAAATAACTACTTTCTTATTTGACCCACAGATGTAGTAATATAAACATCATTGATTTGCACGTTTAAAAATGAATTTAAGTATATTATGAAAGCACTTTCAGTATATTATTTAACGTAACACTTTTATCACAGAACTGCCTGTTACTTACAAAATATGCGTTTGTAATTATACCTGAGTTAGCTACCTATCTCAGAATTAATCGCAGAACACTGAGTCATCACGACATGTAGAGCCGTACAAACGGATTAATTAAAGTAATTATCGCTAGTGACTTCTCGACAAAGACGTATGATTTTATAACATACACGGATAAAACCGACCGGACTAAATAATAAGCTCGTGATGTTGGCAACAATGATTTATTATATCGCTTTTCTCGACTGCCCGAATGAACCGCATGAAAAATGATCTTGGTTATTGCTAGCAGCAACTCTGCACTTGACGCTTTGTTTAAGCACAAATGACTCACACTATGAAGTTGTTATTTGGACCGACTTCATGTTTTTACTATGCCAACGCCTAGCGGCGCCGTCGCTTGACCGCCGCGCTTGTGATAAATCGTTTGTTTTCATCTCTTTACGAATATCAAGCATTGGATGGCCTTATATCTTCGTATTTAGATGTAGCGTTAATGACATGGCAAACCTACATATAGAAATATTTCTTAATACCATATAGAAATAAACTTAAGAAATGTATTCAAATGCAAAACTTTCAAACTGCATAGTTTTTATAAATAATTCATGCTTAAGTAATTGTAAAATTCTATGGAGCGTGTCTATTGTTCGGGGGATAAACGACGCCAGTAAAATACACTTCACTAAACTAGGTTTTGAGCGAAGCCGCAAAAGGGCAATCGACATCAAAACTTTTTAATAATAATTTAGGTATATTATCTACTAATTTATTTAAATAAATGGTTTATGGTTTCCTTAGTGACCACTGCCGATCATTGATAAGAACTATATGAAAATACTCGTCCAGATATAATCAGTCTTGACTAAGATCGGCAACAAATGATTTGCTACCCCTGAGTTGTAAGTTGAAATAATAATAATATTACCGTTTGTCAAAGCCCAGATGAAATTCATCATTCACAATATGAAATCGGACCCAAAACCCGTTTCATGAGTACGTTACGCGGATCAACTGCTACGTGGTAGTACCTATATATCCACTTCATTACCACACCCTTCAAACCAGGATACAAGATTACCAATTATACTTTAAGATAGAAATAGATATATATTATGTATCTTACTATACTAATATTATAAAGCTGAAAGTTTGTGAGGATGGATGGATGGATGTATGGATGGATGTTTGTTACTCTATAACTTAAGAACGGTTGAATGGATCGGGATGAAATTTGGTGCAGACATAGACATTAGTCTGGAATAACATATAGACTACTTTTTATCCCGGGAAAATGTGTGG
>DWPV01007881.1:0-10390 GCA_018251915.1 Urbanus proteus proteus
CGGCCCCGAGTTGGACCTTACTTTACTAAACACATTTGATAAGCGATGTTCAATCTAGAGAGTATATAATCAAAGGCATAACGATTGTTAGTAGATTTTGTTAGGTTTTCAGTGTTGTTGTAGTTGTTGTATTCGTCCTTCACAATTAGTAGATTGGCATAGAGAAAACGTAACAAACTCAATGGTACAGCTCGTAATAATTAATGTACCTACGTGATGTATGCTCAGGCTATCATTATATGTGCGTATTTGTTTTCTTTTTCATTAAATTGTTTTAAGCAGTAGGTTTTTTGTTTTATAACACTGATTTATTTAATTATTTTTGAAAAAAATGGGCCCATTAAAGGTAGTAAGAAGGACAGTATGTAAGTCTTTTAATTTAATTATCTGCAATGAAAGTTTCAATGGTGTCATCATCATTTCAATTCATATGACTGGAAAGTGGGAGAAACTGTATTACTATTTAAATATTTTTTTACAGTACTTAAACTAAAATATGTTTTTACTACTTTTACATAAACTTGTTGTATAGAATTAACATACGTGGTATGAAACGTTCGATTAGTTTAAATTGAGTATTCTTAAGTTAAACCAGCAATTAAATAAAGCTCTAATATTAATTACATAAGAAATAAATTTAAATAACAACCATATAACAACGCGATTTGTAGGATACATCGTGAATTTGTCGCGAGTTCTGCGAACATAGTGCGCGCGATCCGTTTCACTTCATTCAATCTTTCAGTCAGCCCGCCTGTCACTAGAATTCAAGACAGTTCAGTTATTTAGTCAGTCGTCAGTCAGTGAATTTGTTACCGCGTGATCAATTGGTATTAAACGAAGTTCTGAAGTATTATTGTATCGGCTGATTTATTGTATTTTTGAGTGAAAATGGAAGATATTCAAGCCGGTCAGACGCAGAGCACGTTCTTCGTCATCGGAATAACAGTACTGACATGTGTAATACTACACTTAATATACAAGACTATTTTCGGCAGCAACGGAAGCGAGGAAGAAAAGCATGATACTGAGATTGATTCAGGTGGGTTTTATTATGTTATGATGTATTAAAAATGAATAGAATATGCGTGTAATAGATGAAAAACATGTAAGTTTATCGGTGTACCCACACTGTTATTTGGCGCGCCGCGAAAATAGAGCCTCGTGAGTTCATTTATCGGTTGCGGTTTTTGCACCCGTCGTATAATGAAAGATAACTGTTTATCCACTCTGTGACTTGTAGATGACGATATAATTGTAAGAATCTTAAAAAACGTAAGCAAGTACAAGATGCATTATAGTGCATGTTTTTTTAGTTCTATCAAAAGTAGGTAGGTTTACCTTTAAAAAGTGGTGGTACCTACCTTAAGGTTTTGTACGAAACTCTGCGTTAAAAAAAAGGAATACCTGAAGTCCATTCTGAAAATACAAAAACAATAATACAACCATGTATGTATTAACATTAATGAGATAAAATCTGCACTTTGTTATCTCATGAAATCACTATTCACTATATTAAAATAAATTTGAAGAATTTCCTACTGAAACATAAATATTGATAGGATTTTATTTGTTTAACAATTTGACACATAGCAGTATACCTACATGACATGTACAGTATTTTTTTAAATTTCATTTTATCAAATGTATTATGCTTTAGAATGCTTTTACACTGAGTTTTTATTTAATTTTAATATGAGTATATTTTTAAATCATTACAACAAATATAAATGCCTCACAGTCAGTACTGTAAAATTAAAATAAAAAACAATAAATGTCCCTCAGGATAAAATTTAACAAAAACATTTTAAAAGTCTGTAACAATGTATTACGATCAAACCTAAAAAAATAAATATAGTCAATGTGCTAAAGGCGAAGGTCATCGAACTCATCTTAAGATCATCATCACAATACCTACTTGCAGTCCTATAATATTTTATGATTCATGTATTTTCTACAAGTTTGTTGATCTGCACTTACATAAATTCACTTTGGCAATGACAACATGCACCTGGCCAAATACACTTGTAAAGAATCGTGGCACACTTGGTTTTTAAGCAAACATGTATGATGTCTGTATTCAGTAAATGGTTCAATAGGTATTGTGTTATGTTTATTAAATTCATTTATCATCACTGTATTCATTAATATATTATAGAGTAATATTCACTTTATACAGTGATGTTAAAAAGTGTTTCAACTTTTAAGTCGCCTCTAACATTTTTTTGCTCGAAGCATTATCATAGCACTTGAAGTATTGAAATAAAATATAATAAGGCCTGCTTCAATAATAAAAAAATCTTGAAAATAGTTATCCTTTTAATAATTGTGTAATTGTTTAAAAAATATAACATTGTTTGTGCATCAATAAATCTTTCAAATGATTTTAATTTGAAATGTATTCAGTATTAGGATTAGCTGTAATTCAAACTAATATTCTCATAATTTGCTTATAATTATTGCAGAATTTTATTTTAAAATGTGGGTCTTTGTAGATAATCTTATATCAAATACAACAAATAAAACGGACTAAAATATTATGGAAATGTATAATGCTGGAATTTCTATTTTTGGGACACAACACGTATAGACAATTAGTGATTACCTATCTTTATTGTTTTTTAAACTTGCATATGTTATGGTTTTTTCAATGTCATGAACGCACGGTCACATTATAGGAATGCAATGTTGACAGTATTTTATTGCATTTATTGCTTGATATGCGTGCAATAACTGTTTGTTCAACAAATAGTTTGTTGTCTGGAGGTGAAAAGTATAAGTTAAAGTTAGTTACAATAAATGTCGATATTATGTGTCATAATTATGCATCTTGAACTCGGATTAACATACCATGTTTCAGTGTTCATTTAATATAAATAATTTTGGATTGCCTACGAAGTATAGTTACTGCTTAAATACATAATAACTAAATGTAATCTCAATAATAATTGTCTGATATGAATGAACAAAACTGTAAATGAAAAAAAGCTTATTCTCTGATTAGATTCTTAATCTGAAAACTATTGATGTTCTTAAAGAAGTAGTAAAAGGATGATGGAGATTTATTGGCTTACAATCTAAAAAGTTTCGAAATAATCCTATCCTAGATATTTATGTATTGGGGATTAATATCTTTTGTTTATGTTTCGGTTTCATTCATGGTTTAGTCTCGTTTTGGCTCTACATAATTATTTTGTCTAAATTTGCCTCAAATCGTAAGCCTACGCTAAATTTTAGCTTAGCTTCATATAAAGGTAGTTTTTCGAAAATAGAAATTAACGAACGAAACAGTTATTTAATTTTAAATAACTAAATACCGTTGTTGTATGAAGTTATGCTGAGTGATATCATATTTGTGTAATCGTGTTGTGATCGTAATCGTAACGATTCGTCGTAAAAAATCATGAATTCATCGATACAGAGAAACTGTTTTTGTAGATTCTTCGTGTTATCAACGGTGTCGTGGTAACTGAAATTATCGATAATATTACTTTGATTTAGCACTTCATCGTAAAAGTGGTTGCCGGAAAAAGCAAACAAGAAAGTGAAAGTGAATGCGGAACACTGAGAAATATCTTTGTTGAATCTTTCAACCGCTAAACATGTTATTACACAGTTAACAAAAACGTACGCAGCGTATAGTTAACCATCAAATTGTGAGGAAATATCGATATGGAAAATGCCGAGGAAGATAAGTCACGCACAACGAAAACATTAATATTATTGCACGGTCGTTACTCGAAGACCACCGGTTATAGTATTGACGTAAAGTTACATAACTTGCTTCAAACATTTTTTATCAGACGTTTTCCCAACTCATTACGACGTGCAGGAGACGTAAACACGTGAGATTGTAACTTTGGCTGAACGCCGGCCTCTACGTTTTTGTATGTAACAAGGTTCTCGGTAGGCTTATCATATTTAAGATGACTCAGAATTTAAATCAAGATGCGATTGAATCTTGATGCACTGTGATCATTTATAAACTCTCTATTATATTTTCAAAAAGATATATATTTTAAACGTAAAAAGTAATCTTCTGTCTTTGTGTGAAAGTACCATCAAAATCGATTTTGCTATTTCCTGTTAAAGTTCAAAAACGCGTGTTTCGTCTAAATCCTTTTAGTTTTTTTTTATTAATCATCTTTGCAGTATAATCCTTAGTCATCAGATGACTAATCTCCGTCTGTTCCCAGTACGCTGCACGCAACGACCTCAGTTTTTATTTGCTTTGATTTATAGATATCGCCCTTTTAACGTTACAGGAAATCAAGCCGAAGCGACATCCGACGCGACTGTAACTGAAAGCCGCACCTCCGGCAAGACTAAGAAACGCGCAACATGGAAAGGGAAGACGGAGTTCAGCCATCCTTGGCTGCTGAAGAATCTCAAGGGCCACCCCGGCACAGTTCTACTCGTGGACTTCTCGGCGAACGGCAAATTCATGGCCGCTACCTGTGATGGTAAGTGTCAACTCTCCCTTATAAGGTGGTTGGATGACTAACTATTCACTACTACCAAGAATGTGCAGCACTTTTGAGGTGGAATCGTGACGTGTTGGTAATAAAGTACGTTTTGTAGTTAATAGGCGTGTAGATACATGTACGATTAATTAAGTATTTAAAGCAATTTCCATAGTTTAAGTGTCTCGTACAGTAATGTTCTCTAGATGGTTATCAATTGTGGTCGAATTAGACGCGCCGCGAACTGTGTTGCTTCCGCGAAGAATTCGGAGGTTTTACGTTCATTTTGTTTTTGTAGGTATATAAATAGTTAGCTATATTTAGTTAAGCTGTTGCGATATATTTGTTGGCTCTGTGTTCTTATTTTTTATGAAATGACATAAAAAATAAGTTTAGAACATTATAAACGGCAGCTTCATTGTCCCTTGACCATGGTCAAATTAACAGGATTTGAGTCTAATTGAGCCTTTAGGTTAATAACAGCCAACAAGAACAGCATTTATTGTGTAATTTTAGCGTGTTTCAATTAGTAATGCCTACTTGAATGATGTAAATTACCAAACATGCCTGGTTAGTAAAACACGTCTACTTAATTCTTAAGTTACTTATGACCTAAGGCGTAGAAGTGTTTTTTGGTTTGAAAGCATAAAGCAAAAATATTTATTATTTATATGTGGTGTTTCGACTTAATAGTGAACTCATATCATATTTAGGATTTGTAGCACATGTATGAGGTGGACCGTCCCATAAGACCTCCTAGAAATTTTAACAAAAATCTGTAAGAGATCATTACATCGAGACAATTTTCGACTATTGAGTTACAATAATGAATATATAGCGTATCAGCACAACCACGTTCCGCTGCTACACATTTTGTTATGTACATAATGATAACATAAGCTACACAAACACTGAAAGGTCATTGTGAAAAATCGCAGTATAAGGAAGTAACATCAGACTTTATTCCGTAAATTTTGTTTTCTGTACAATATTGTTTTTTTTTTAATATTTAGGTAATTGATTTAAATTTAATATTTTTTTACGTACAAATACATCAAATACATGTACAGTCAGCATTTTGACAATGACATTTGAAATAAATAATTTATACTTTATTACGTCTTTGAATGTCTGTTTTTGTGAAGTTAAATTTCATATGTTCGATAAAAAGATACATTGTAAAAAAAACTTATTTTGAGTAAGAGCGTAATTTTAATATGAATTAGTAAATTGTGAAGGCGTAATTAAATATAAATTCTCGTCCGTTCTTAATAGTTATTGTTACACAAAATTCACACTTCTTAAAAAATAATAACTGTATTGTAATGTGAAAAAACTTGAATCGTCTTAAATTTTTGTTTGTAGGTGTAACTTTTATAATCTTTGATGACTAAGCCCCAATTTTATGAAGCAAAAATATTTTTAATGGGTAAAATGGAAAAAAAATGTAACGTTATCATAAGGACCTGTTAACGGATATCCTTTTGAATTACATTTGCAATGATTATAAACGAAGTGCATACATTTTAATATGTATTTATAATTATGAGCATCTAACAGGTTTGATTGGGTTGTATCACGAACTTCATTTTACTCTAGAAGGATGTCAAAGGGTAATTTATACTGAACATTATCACCTATTGTTATTGCCTATTGTTGTTAGGTTATTGTTTTTTTTTTTAATTTTTCGTCACATTTCGCATGTGTCGATTGACGTTAAAATTATAGTAAAAAATCTAATGTATTTTTCAAAACAACATTTGATGTGCCAATTTTATTTTAGTGATGTAGATTAGGTATATTGTTTTGACACAAAATCAAATAAACAGATTAATACACATACATTATCATAATGCATCGATTATATCGTGTCATATCGATTAACTTGTCAAAAATGTCAATACACCTAATGTTTTGATAACCATTAAAGCCTGCCATAAAATTGGGGCTTACAATTAAGTACACGCGATTTGAAAATTGTTCTTTTAATATTTTTTGCATCGATTTTATGTTGAGAACATTAATGCAAACTATGATGTATAACAAGATAATATGCAAAGAAAAGTTAAAAGAACAGTTAGCTTACCGCGCTTGATTAACCTACCTTGACGTGCAGTCATCGGAAGTGAGCCAGTAACTGAGTTGTATAATACGAAGATTTGAAGATTTTAACGAGGTATTTGATATATTTCTTTGTATGATTTTCGATCCCACAACGAAGTCTCTTTTGGTTATAGAAACTGCTAAAAATACATGTTAAAAATTACTCATCTATAAAGTTGTATAACTCATTGTATTCTATGAAATATCATGTAAGTCTATTAATATGCAATGCCCTTTCTAATGGTTGCGGTTGCAGTTTGTATTAAGGACTGTGTGAATACATTTTAATTGCAAATAATACTGTAAATTGATGCTAAGATGTAGCTTTAAAGAATAAAAATCTATTGAAGGAACAGTCATCGTAATTTTTTACCGGCATTTGTAATTTATGGGCCGATATGTTTCAACACGATTAGTTGACATCGAATCCGCTTAACGTTAATTGGCAAAATTTATATAAGTAAAAATATACAAAGTAGAATATGTTTATTTAATTTAATTCGATTAAATCGATCTGTTTAACAACCGATTTGTGTGCAAATGATGTAATTAAAAACTTAAATAGAATATCAAGTGCACGCGAGGAAATTTAAGAAGTATCTAATACGGAAAAAAATCTAAAGAGAGACATAAATTATGACTGAAGTCGCAATATTCCAAAAAGCAATTGCCGTGCAGATGTTGCTGAAATCTAAAGCCGTAAAATGTTTATAAATAAAAAGTATCTTCGCTGTGGGATAATTACGATTCGTTTGTTTCTATGCTACGAGGAAGCGGCTGGCTCTTCCGACCGAGACCTTGCACGTTTTTTGTCACTCCGCTAAGCCACTGTTATGTGTAATTTGGAGGTCCGCCGGTCAGTCTCCGCAAGGTTAACTTTTTTTAAATATAGGGAAACCATGGAATCGATTTAAGGTCACATCGATATTGATGCTTTATGGCGTTTGAACTTTGACACTGATGTTAAGCTTGTTCACATTAATCAAATTATCGTGTGGGATTAGTTTTGTAAGCACTATATAATTATTCCTTTCTGAAATTATGATTTTGTTCTTAACTTTTTAGGGTTTGTGTTTCATAAACTCTCCTTGTCTTGATAGTAAGACTTGATGTGGAAACTTATCGGTTGTCTATTCCTCTTGAGTAAACCAGACTTCATTATGTTATCGGATATTGAGTAAGGTTATGGATACCTATAGCTGAATGTAGCAAAAATATTTTAAAATTTATTGTTCTCTGTCTACTGATAACTCATTTTTTTATCCATCAATGAAATGTTCACATACTTGCTTTATAGATATGAATATATTAAGATAAAAAATAGTATATTTTTATCTGTTATGTTATAAACTATCTGCGTCATCGCATACACAAATATGCTTCCACCTTGATTTTTATCTCAACGTAATGCGTTACACGTTTAACGAAATACTAAATACATCGTTTTAAGGAAACATCCGTATCTGATATCTTTCTTAATCAAACTAAGTTTCTACCAAGGTGACAAGAAATCCGGAAATGGGAAAAGGTTTTATTAGAAATATTTCTATATCTATGTAGGCACAAGGTAAAGTCGTTACTACGTCTGGTGGAACAAATTTCATTGCGTTCGGAATTACGTCGGATTTATTTTTATCCGAAGTTACCCCAAAGCACCTGAATGATGATTTTAAATTGTAATAACTTTTTAATAAAGAAATTCGATTTTCATAAAATAAAGCCTAAACAGTAAGTTATGTACTATGAATATATCTGCATTCCCATGAATTCACAGAATTGAGTTTTAGTGCTAACTGTGCTCATACATACATTGTGAGCGACTTACATTCTTATACATATACGAGTATATAAGTATTTCTATATCTATGTAGGCACAAGGTAAAGTTACTACGTTACCGAGAGTAGTCAATTCAATTTCACTGACAAATGAAATTAGAACCTGCAGTTTCTACCGCTTCTGTGTGGGTGACTGCTCGGACATCCGTAATTGTATATAAGCAACTGACACTGCCAGTCTTATGCAAGGAGAGCTGGGTTTAATCTAATATGAGATTAATCTCTACATGTATCTCATAATTCAAATTGATATCACTTTGCAAGAAATTAAGCATAATTTTTACATTAAATATTATACAATGATTTTAAATCTATTTTATTTATTTTTATTTTTAATAAAATAATCAATGTTTCCGGTATACTATAAAAAATGTGAGCTATATGTTTATTGTTAAAAATATTTACAATTTACAATTTTATCTCAACAAAAAAAACTAGGGCTCGAAATTTTTTAGGCTATCTGAATATAAATTTAATATTAATCATAGACTGAAACGAACTTTTCACTTGATTTATCGATACCCGATATAACTGTATTGATATACAATACAGTTATATCGTCATATAATATCATGTTAACCCGTTATTTTTATATCAACAAAGAAATCTCAAACTACACTGATAACCGTGTTATTTATTGTATGTTGATCAATAATCGGTCATATCCATTGGTGAAAGATATCTCGCGAAATATTGACAGTGAAGGATTTAACAGATTTCACCACTTGTTGCAATAGTTAAATCACAGACTATTTTTATCCAACGTACGAACACAAAAACAAATATCTCGTCTACATCTTTACAAAAAGGTAAAGATAAAATAGATCACTGCCTTTATCGTTATGTTTTGTTTGGCACGTACTGGAGCCTTAGCTTTATCAATATTTTATGACGAACATTCGTCAGATAAAATATATTGCATGAAGAAACTTACACGACTGTGTAATACGAGTCTTACAGGCTGTGTAAGCCTAAACTGAGACTATTAAAGGTAACTTTGATATCTGGCTGGTGTCTATTCGATCTCTGTGCTTTCAGTAATGGTGACCAAAGCGTTACGACCCTTGTCAAATAATGTATTTTGTGTAAAATATTTGCACATAAATAAACAATAAATAGACCGATACTTTTATCGAATTTATGTTAGCTTTAAAATATTGACCTGGTATGGCAAATCTTCCATCTCTCTTATGAAAGTTACGTCAAAATCTGTTCAGTCGCGACCTATCTAACCCGTAGACAGTGAAAACAAAGAGTTTTCTTGATATCATGCCAATAGTCATGCATCATTTTGAAAAGTGTGACTCGTAATTTGAATTCGCAGACAGATACATCAATTTTATTTATTTGCTAAGATGTCCTCGAACTTAAACTTCTCATGTCTAAATGAAAATACATTTACGAGTTGGTACGGCGTCGTATCTATTAATGTTCAATTACGTAAGCTGTGTCAATGACCACAACAATTTGAGATTGTATCTCTATTTTCTATTAAGACTTTGTAATTACTGAGTAGTTGCATTAGATTTTTTGTCATGTTACCATTGCCTATTAATAATACATCCCATAAGTCAAAGCTCTACTTAAACTTGCGACGTATAAAGTCTTCAAGTTTGTAGAGTTTAAAAACTTGTAAAACATTAAAAAACAGTAATAATTATGTCTACACGTAGCAACTTTACCGGATTTCTTTTTATTGAATACTTATCACTAGTGGATCCGGAATAAAAATCTTTTAAACGGTTTCGGCGATTAGCATCTAGGAAAACTAATAACATGTGATTAATGTGTGATAATAAGATAGATGAAATTACATAAATTACGATTTCTTAACATTTTTAGCGTTTTTGACTTATCGCGTACAAATGCCTAAATTCTGCCAGATGTTGATTGCGGATTAGCAAATGCTGAGAACTATAGTCTTTGCGCTGTAGCATGGTGCGGGTGACACTGTCAGGAACGTTACGTTTCACTCTTGAAAGTTGCCG
>DWPV01007882.1:0-10390 GCA_018251915.1 Urbanus proteus proteus
AAGAATAAGCTAGCATCGTATAAATTGAGTTGCAAGTTTAGTATAAGGTTCATATAAAATATAAGTCTCGGGAAATCACAACTTTTAATTTACCAGACAATCATTTTTGTTTTACTTGTTGTATTTCATTTATTTGTTGCTATGATTCAAAAGCTCCTAATCTCCCAAAAGGATTGTAGGATTAAGATCTTTTGAATTTTTTAAGATATAATCTGTCTAAAATTGATTTCTTACTACAAAGCAGACAGGGGCAGCACAGTGTATCTAAAGTGTGAACTCCGCCCCACTTCCCCATCAATCTAATTACACGTATCTTCTTCAGTCCTCCAGAAGGACTCGTTCCGACATTTCCAGGAGTGACAGTTTCAAAAATAGAGGAACATTATTATAAAATATGCTTTTTCACCAACTCTTCAAACCAACGGAAACCATAGTTCTACCAATGAAAACAGATATGAGATATTTTCGATCTATAAGACATTGCTTTCAATGTTTGATGTCAAATTAAAAGAATCAAAAGATTTGTATTTTATGTTATTGCACGATATAATACAAAAAATACTTGTTTCAAGTTCAGGAAGAATCAATTTACAACGAATATATTATATTTGATTTTAGGTAATTTGTGGCTAATAAGTAGTCTATGAACTCAGATAAATAAAGTAGGTAGATCTATCATTCCTAACAAGAAATGAAGCCATTTTTAAAATGGTCGGGTTATAAAAGTGATTATGTGAGTGTAAATAAACTACGCTAATTTTGTGTGTGTGCGTATAAATACATGAAAGTAGCGTAGTTTTTTGGCTCCACTCAATTACAAGGCGGTGAGTAATCTACCTATTTTATTTATCTGAGTCTATCAAATGAAAATTTAATAACGATAGTTTACTGTTACTTTTTGGCTACTATTTTTTTGTTGTAGGTACCTGAATTCGTTTATTGATTAGTCTAATGATTTCGTTTGTAATTATGAAGTAAAATAAAGAATCACAGAAACATATTTGTTTTATTTGAATTACTTACCTACCAACGTAAGATTTTATATATTTAAAGAATTAGTCGTTCTACGTTAGGATAAAAATTTACGCTATTTAAGTATGTTTCTATAAATTAACATCTATAATTTAATTTTATAAATATATCGCGATTTTTTTCTGTTATAATTGTGGTCAAATCATGAAACTCCTAAAGTAGGTTTATATGAGATGATACATACATACCTACTATCTATAGATAGAAGGTTAGGACGCGCCCACATTTGGGGTATTATGATCTTACTATTAAAATTATACGCATAATAGGAGATATAACATTTTATACGGCACACAATACTCGAATACTTCATTGGCTAAGGCTTGGTATAGGAGAATATGGCGTTATAATACTTATAATTTATTTTTCTTCGAAATCTGATATGAGCTTGGGTGATATAATATTGTGCAAAGATACATAGGTGCCATAAAAGATGACTTCAATATTTAATATAGTTGTTGGTTTATAACTATGTATATAAAACTAAGGAAAATAGCTTAGAAAAGTCTAATGAATAAAAATATTAATTTTTCGGAACGTTTATTTACCATCAACACGTTAATAGATAAGTACATAATATTTTACATTACACATAGACAACAAGTCATTAGAAAGACGTTACAATGATGTGGACATTTATAAGTCGAATGTAATCTATTGTATAGGCATTAGCGACACTATTACGTTTATATCTACTAAAATATATAATAGAAAATCACTAAACCTAATTTTCAACAATTTCAAATTCAATCACAAAAATATTGTCAAATATTTAGATTATTGTCATATTACATAGGCTAAGAACTCACGAGAGGTTTTCAATTGGAACTGTTTATTTATTTTAATCGAAATGTGCGCTTATGGAAACACAGTCGCAAATAGAGTAAAAAGATATTGATTTAAGTTTTCCACCAGTATTATCCGACTGAAGCCTCAGCTTCGGCCACCTTCGAGTTAGGCTAAAATGAAGCCGAAGGTTTCTAGTTAGCTTTAAAATTGGAAAAACTGTACGAATCCGCGAGAATGTGACAGAGATGTTAAAATTCAATAGGCACATGCGCTTGTTCCGACAGTAGGGTCAGCCGCCAGTGAAAACCTCCTGTGAGTCAGATATATGCTATAGAGTTTACATATTACATACATTTATTAAAAGTTTACATATGAGCTGGGGCGCAAGAACAAATAAGTTTTTTTATGTGAAATTATTGCAGCAAACAAATTTTGTATGTAGGTACGACTATTAAGTATCTATTTAGGTTCGTACAATTTTGTAATTGACTCGAACATTATGCTTAAATTCTTACCACTTTATATCTAGGTAAGTATACTTTACATAGCATTGTAACTTATTACATTAATAATAAAAGATATTTTCATACACTGGCGGATGATTTTCGTTTAAGAGGGAGAGGGATTTGCTGAAGGTAGGATTTTTGAACACAAGGCTTGAGGCTCCGCTTGGATCCCCGCCAGTGTCTCAATAATTATGGACTTGTTGAAGTTATACTTCTTGCAGCGCGTTAGGAACATTAGGAAGATAGTGATTTTGAAGTAGATATATTGCTGGTATTCAATCCACACAATAGACAAGATAAAGTTATTTCAAGAAAAGTTTTCTTGTTAGGGTTTTAGCGTTAGGTTTTAGGTTTAATAAATTAAATATTACATTGAAAGTAAGATTGCTCACCTACTTCTTATTCATCGCGTTAATATGTACCTACCTATATCATATGTATATTCATATAAGTAGGTATGTATCTTGGTACCTACTTGTCTTTTTCCTCACGCGCATACTTAACTAAAAATACATTTTTATACTCTTCTACAAGCTATTTAGGATATAGCAACAAAATTTTATTAGTTAAATGACTCATAATTTTAAATAAAAATAACTTGTAAGTAATTATATTGCGGCGACACTAAACCCATAGTGAATAAAATATAAAGCAATCAATTAACAGTTCATCCGGCGAAAAATAGACTATTACAAACATTATACTAATTTAGAATATATTATGCTAATTCGTTCACGTAAATATGATTTACAAACATTAAAATAGATATTAATTAGATATATGCCTTACAATCAACAATTAGAATATCATGTGCGTTTGTGTCTCGCATGACATTCAGTAACAGTAAGCGGAGATATAGTTGATACGTATTATATGATATAATATTTTCCGATATATCGATTATAACCAAGCATCAATCCTAGCTGAAATCCAACACGGCTGCTATAACAATACATTAAACCACAAAGGAGCTCTACGTTAAAGTATCCAGATAGTTTCCTTATATATTAGTTAAAATATAACAACAATGAATTATCACATTGAATATACATAGTTACATACATCTAGATGCCTACACACACAATTTGCAGTCAATATAATTATATTAAATGCGTTTTATAATATATTGTCAACATCTATCAAAATTGCTATTACAAGGTAAATATACATTACTTTAAAACTAAAACTCGATTACCTAAACAAGACCTGGAAATATTTAAAATTTGACTTAAGTAGATACAAAAGTCATTTAGTTACTTAAGTTTCCAAAAATCTCTCATGGTTTTGTTTTAGCACAAAGGTGAAACCAAAACAAAATCAACATAACTTACAATAAGCGTTACCAGATTTTATTCGCCACGTAGGGATTTTGGAACATTTGACTCATTATAAGTGAAAAAAATCGGGATTCTTTAGTCGAAACCGGGACATAGAATGTGGGATAAGTTTGACGGTGAATAAAAGGTGATATGTATCTGTATTTTTCATCGCTAGAAATATGACGGCGAAAAAAGGTCGTTTAGTGTCGAAGTCGGAAAACGGGACAGGCTTGGTCCCGCGCGAACAACTCCGTTTTAGTTGAAAAAGGGGGACTGTTCCGCCAAAATCGGGACATCTGGCAACGCTGCTTACAATGCAATTAAGAGTTGCAAAGTATTGTACCCTAAGCTAACAAGGATAACTTAAATGTGTCCACGCGCTATCAAAATATTTTCTAATTTTTTCTTGTGATAAATATTTATTATCTAAGCAGGAAGATTATTTTAATCTTTATTGTCTGAATAAATTTAAAATATTTTATTGTCCGTTCTTACAATATTTTAATACCTAAGCTTTTCTAAAATCTAATTAAATTAATCACAAAAGTTATGTAGGTATTATTGTCTTTAGCTGGCAATAAAATATTCATTAATTTAAATTTGTTAAATTAGTTTATGATTATCGATACCTAAGTACATAATTAATTAATTATATAAATCAGGAAGTTATAACAATCCTATTATTTTGATTGTTGTGTTATAAACAATGAATATATTAATAGTAACAAAAATATCGAAATATCTTCCTAAAGACAACACGAACAAGAATAATTATAAAACATATATTATTTTAATAAAAACAGGCATTACGTTACAATTTATTATTACAAAATAGACATAATAACGAGACTTAACAATTGAATAACATTAAACTCTGATAAATTATTGTGCATGTATTTCAAAAAAATATTTATTTCATTCACGGTAATAAATATAAAAACACTAACTGAACTTAAATGTAAAATTTAACCTAAAAATATTAATAAATTAACTAAAATAACTATTTAAAAACTGATTTATCGTTAGAAGTGGCGGGAGTACCGATAATACATAGATTTGCCTTACTAAAAGTTATATCAAACAAAACAACGTCATATCTCTTGAATTACTGAATTATTTAAGATGTATTCAATTTGGGGATTCCTACAGTTAAATAAAGGTGAATTCAGGTGATTTTTAAATATTATTATTGTCATTAAATTCCTTCATGTATCATTGCATATATAGCTCATTATTTTCTTGTAGCGTGCCTACGTTCGCCCGGCCTGTTTATAAATTATAGCTTTTATTTTTAATTAAATTTATTTAAAATTTCAAACTCAACGATGGCCGGGTGGGCGGCAAACTTAGATATAGGTTTTTTGCCCAACTATTCGTAGTATACAGGGCGGCAAAATTATGATCGTCCTGGACGACGCAAAGGCCGCTATGCCAATGATCCTTATTTTTTATTATTGTCGTTTACCTGTTAATTAATATTCAAAGTATGGTTTTAAATAACCGTACTGAATGACCACTAAGGTTATACCTACTTGTATTTATAATTTCGGTAACGATGTCCATTAAAACTTATGCATATGAAATATTTCTATAAAATACAATAGGTACATAATTATACAATAGTTAAAAACAATTTTATCAAATTTTAACAGTAACAATGTAAAAATATATAATTAAGATATAAAGTGAATAAAAACATATTTCATAAATAAATAAAGTTATAATTTGCAAATATCATCGGGTCACTAAATATATGATTAAATTGTAAAGCAAAGTAAGTTTAGATGCTATTTTTAATTTCATTGTTTACACAATAAATAACGTATCTATATATTTAAAATAATATAGCAGATATGTACGGCTTCTTTGGGTACTGATATGTGAAATTGATATATTAGGAATATGAATTGAAGTAGGAAACAAATATAACGAGGTAGAAAATTTAAACGTAGACCATAATGTATACAAGGTAGTAGGTAAATACTGTTATTGACTTCAGTGATATACATATCTATTCGTTATATAGATATTTACATAGATATTTAGTTGAAGTCATGCCTCCACACAGTAGCAGATTTACCACAAGGCTGAGCAGGCTAGACCTAGGGCGGCAGATTCGAGGAGCGGCAGATTTATGTTAGACCTTTTTGTGAACTTTCAGAGACTTTTCAGTAACTTCAGGGGCAGCAAATTGTGATTTTCTGTTTCCACGGTTGTCTGTGCGACCCAAAACTAAAGCATTGACTTAAAGAAATCGGCAGGGGCGATAAATTGCATTACCCTACTGGCGGCAAATGTCTATTTGCCACTGCCTACACAGCTTGCATACACAAATTGCTTGTTTATTATTGTGACAATAAGTAATCACATCTCATTAAGGAAATCAAATTTCATTTTTTAAACATTACATGTGTATTATGATCTACTATTATGATTTACTTATTCATAATAGTGATCTGAAGTTAAAATCACGAACTCTTTTTTAATTCATTGCTCTCTATATTAGTAAAAGTTGCGGAGAAACCATTAAGCGTGAAAGTGCTTTGGGTTTTTTAAAACAAAAAGTATTAAAAAGTCTAGCAATACCTATGCACTTTGGCAGAACAGTGGCTTATATCCATTTCCCTCTGAGAGCCGTCAAACAAAAAATGGGTTCGTAATAATTAGGATGATTGTCATAACTATGATGGAGTATCCAAAATAGGTTTATGATGTTGAATAGTATGATAATTTTTGAGAGGACATTTACGAATGTGTGCAATGACGGGGCCTACTCATCATCATCCGTGTCGCAGCAGCCAGGCCAGCAGCAGCCCTCGGTGCCGTCGGGCCGCGTGCAGAACAGCAGCGTCTCCACGCTGGTCACGGGCCGGGGTTCGATGCCGTGGAAGTCGCGCAGGTCCTCAGCAGGAAACCACGCGCGTTCCTCGTCGTCTATGATGGGTATGCCGAAATATCTATGGGAAACAGATATATTTTATTAATCATCACCTGTCTATCTAATGTTGGAGAAGTTGCACTGACCGGTTTATGATTTTGCGCGCCCGAATGTACCTATCATTACATTTCTCTTTGCCTAAGGTCTAAATTTTTGAAATGATGTGAAGTGATATGAATTATAACATTATGTATTTATAACTTATGAATATGGTTATTCAACAGTGATTAATATTATCGTTTTCTAGTTAGCCTTCGATTTAAAGTAGCCTCTACGTCCATTACAGTCTCCTATTTATCAAACTCCATTTTTAAAACATGTTAAACTTAAAGCATATCTAGGAAGCATAGGTTAAAAGTTGAATATTTTTATTAAGCACATTTCATTAATTTGTGGTTGGATTCTAGTTATTTTAAAGTTAACCTTGTACCTATGTGTTGACTATATTGAGCTATCTACAGAGAGATAAAATATAGAAAAACCCACCTGCAAATAGCTAGTCCAGGTATCCACAGCACCGAAGCCAGTACCAACACGACCACCAGCAGCACAGCCCATATCGGCCAGGGTTTCCTCACAGTATCCCCCTCAGACTTGAGCCAGGCGTCGTACCCTGAGCCCTCCATCGCCAGCTCCGCGAACGAGGATATCAGGATGGACAGCATTGCGAGGGGGGAGAGATACTTCCAGCAGATCAGCCAGTATATCCCTGGTCGTTGACCCGTCATCAGCTCGATGTCATCTGCGAATCTGAGGAAATTAAACGTTTTATTTGTCAGGTCTAAAGGCTTTTAAGATTGCAACTGTTGCACTTTTTCAGTTCTCTACAAGTATAAGTCCGTACAAGTCTTTTTACTTTACTTCTAGAACTTGACTAGACTTGACTCTTTGTGACCTTTAGGTTACAATAAAACAGCTACAGTATTATAGTACAGTACTCAACATTTTGTGCACAAAGAAATTTCAGCTGAGATTCTAAGTTGAGCCTATTTTCTTTTTCCGTAGGTACGCAGATAAAATTGTAACTACTTCAGATTTCACTTACATTCAAAAGTCCCTTTTCTACAACATAAAACAAAGAGGAAAATGAACCAAGGACTTTTCACGTAGAGGGTGGCGTAATGTAATGGATTTAAAAGAAAAACTACAGTAAATCTTCCAAATTGCAACGCTTAAAACAATATTGCTCGCTACGAAATGGGATGCCATTTGACAGTACATTTAGAAGTCGAGGACACTTGCGTCCTATAAATAAAACTAGGTATAGTGAACTCAGCTTGTTGAGCGTATTAAACCTAAGACTAACCGCCTATTGGTTACCATTACTTGAGCAATTTCGTAGCACTACCGATCTACGAAGTAGCTAACACTACTGCCAAAACGGTTTTCAAACAGTTCTCAAACTGCTCGGCCGTTATTTAGTACCTAAATAGATTAGATTAGATTTCATCAAATCAACTAAAATATGGGTAGATAAAACAGCTGAATTCTCCGTTCAAACTGAGCAAAAAGAAAATTCATTAGGTGTACCTTCAAGTTTCTTTTACCATTTATTTACGAAAGGCAACTAATCGCTGACCCAAAAATTGTTGCGAAGTGCCTCGTCAAATCTTTAGGTAAGACGGGATTAGTCGAGATTGGAAATTCTTTCGACTTTTCAAAGAAATGTCACCTCTAAAAACTAGCCAAGCGTGAACCCCCCAACCTTTACACCTCCCAATAATGTCTAGACTGTATTCCAATAGAGTTCACAAGATAAAAACGATCTGAATAGCTTTTTCTTAAATTAGATTTTTGTCTATAGTACTTGCACTTCAATTCTATCACTCCTTTTTTATCACAGTAATGTCTGCTGTTGATGTCTTTTTTATCGACACTGTATTTTGAGTTGAAGACCTTTACCTTTATCCTTCATATTTTGACTTTGAATTATGTAGAATATCTATTTGTTTCACATTGAATTTAAATTTGAGGTAAAGACCAAAGCCTTCATGTTTCGATTGTGGATTATGCAGCATATCTTTTTTTACACATTTGATGTAACTAAAATTAGATACAAACCTCTTAACACCATAAACGTAAGCGATGCCAACACACTCGAAGAACGCAATGATGAGCAGCGGAAAGTTTCCGCTGTACATATCGAAGAGCAGGAATATGTAACTGCCGGATCCGTGGGCGAATGCCATCGAGAGGATGCAGCAGAGGAGACAGAGTCCACCCGTCAGGTACTCCTTGCGCAAGTTTGGGAAGAGCTTCATATCCACGATGGATGTGACCACACCTTCAAGGGTACCGAACTGAGAGTCGATTCCAAGGGTGAATAACATCAGGAAGAAGAGGACAGACCAGAACTGAGCGCCTGGGAATTGGTTGATGGCTTCGGTGAAGATTATGAAGGCGAGGCCGGTGCCTGATGCCGTCTGTAAACGATAAAACGTCATTAGTAAAGAGCAGATACGATGATTTACAAATTGTAATTGCCTATTTGGTTGAGAAGAAGCATATAAAATTCTATTCTTTAAGTCCAATAAAAGTATTTCATTCAATTACAACCAGTTTAACCAGTACAAGTAACTAAAATTTGAACTTTTATGTATGCGTTTATGTCTAACTAAAATTACTGATTACGAGTTCGTAAATACTCACGTTATCCAATTCTTTTTGCAAATTGCACTCTGGCAGGTGCGGCATTAGGATCCTCGTCAAGTTGCCATTCACGTCCACATTGACGTACTCTCCTGCTTCAGGGAAAACCATGGAACCGAAAGTCGGCCCGAAGACTTCCAGCAGTGTCTCATTCCTTTCCGCCAAGCATTTCTCGTAGACCATCGTGGCTTTGAACCCAATGATTGAAAACACGACGATGCCAGCGAACATGGACGTCAAGCAGTTCGTCATTGACACCATAATCGCATCCCTGTAGCAATTGTTGTCCACTGGATTGTAGGAGGAAAACGCGATGAGACCACCGAAGGCTAAGCCGAGGGAAAAGAAAATCTGAGTGCCTGCTTCTAACCAGACAACTGGATCTAAAATCGTGTGCCACTTTGGCGTAAAGAGATGAATCAGACCATCGCTCATGCCTTTCAAAGTAATTCCTCTAAAGAAGAATATAACCAAGACTATATATGGGAATGTAGCTGTTACGTAGACTACTTTGCCTGATGATGCTATTCCCTTGATCATACACAAGTAGACCAGTATCCAGGCGATCACGAGGGCTAGCGCTATTTTGTAGTTGAAGGTTTCTGGGTGGTTGATATCTTCCGATATTTGTAGGGTTGTCCGGTACCAAAAATACTGCGTAGGGCTGCTTACCTGAAATAAAATAAATTACATTTTACTACTGTTATAATGAGCTAAAAATAGTTTATTTGGAAGACCATTAGTCCAAGTTCAGTATGTTAATTCAGTAGTTTGATATCAAATTTGGTTACTCCTTTCTGGGGAACGATACAAATTATATCATTTTCGAGTGGAGTTAACCAAATTTTGATATTTACTTAACTATAGAATCTATATTTGTAGAATTAGTTCTGGTATCTAATCTTTCAATTATTTTAGCAAATATTATCTTAAAACAAATGAATAAAAATGTCCTAAAAAACTTAATGTACTGCACCCAGTTTTGCCCCAATACAAGGTGTAATAAAACAAAAGTTTCAAATATTATGTAGACGGATCTGAGAGACGGATGTATTATCCACCATCATTTTCGTTTTTTTATCAAATAAGATACGAAAACCTTAAAACTGTGAAATAAACAGCATATGATATAACGCCTATTTTTAACTTTTATACTT
>DWPV01007883.1:0-10389 GCA_018251915.1 Urbanus proteus proteus
GCACATCTCTAGTTATGTCCAACTGATACTGATTGACAGCTTTCAGGACCGCACGGTTCCGGCGTCAGGACTATAGTTATTTAATTACATAGCTGCCAGCCGTGACGTCATAATGTAGGTAACTATGACACAGACACTCGATATCTAACAATTATGACATTACCCATCGCATGGTGATTATCGTGAGGCCATTGTTCATTGATAACTGAGATTAATCATTACCTGCTTACCGAGCACATGATAGGTTAATACATACTACATGCGAAAGGTACATCCGAAAGGTTAATACTACATAATACCAAAGATATATAATACCTACATTACACCTAAGACGAGATACATGTTAAAAAGGTACATACCTAACAAGTTTATAATAAGTTACTACTTTTAAAATCTTATAGGTACCTATTTAAACATTTTTATATTCCGATTGTTCAATGTTATTTACCGAATGTTATTCAATGATGTTCCATTTTTGCTGTAAGAAACAAAACACGCGATTGCAATTAGAGGGCCAATCCAGACCCATAGCGCTGTTTTTGTTACTCGTGATTATTTTAAGTGGATCTAGTTTTTATAATGTATATTGATCTATGTTTCCGTCATATTATTTGAAACGGATACCACCGAGGCCGACCTCTTACTAACAATCGACAGATGAAATGTAAATTGGGATAATGACGGGAAATTCAAGTCCTTGGAACACACAAGATCAATATCAATCTCATACAAACACAGTACAAAGGATAAGTATGCCATTGGGGTAAAGTCAAGAGAAAAAGCTACTCAATATAACACTAAATACATTTTGATTAAATAAAAGAAAAGGTCAGAAGCTAATGTTAATTAGTTATATTACCATAGAGGAATTACAATAGTAACCTTAACACTGTTTTATAATATTTAGTATGATTGTAAACACGTTAAATGATTTGATAGAAATTACCTACATTTAGATGATATAATAATCAAGTTACAATTACATACTATACTAGCTGACCCCCGCAGTTTCATCCGCGTCAAAAAAGTAAAAAGAACACATATCTAAACATAGGTAACACCACGCTCTCCCGCGACGGCGGCCGCATGCGTGTGGCGCGCTTTTACTTTTATCCAAAATTAAAGTATGTTACGCCTTAGACCTTCAGCTATCTTTTAGTGCAAGTTTCGTTAAAATCGGTCTAGCCTTTTTGAAGATACCTCAGTCAAATAGATAAACAGACATTTTTTTAATTGCATTTTCGTGATAGGTATTGTGTATATGTACTTTCATTGCATTTAAGCACAAACAGACACTTTAATTTTATTTATTAGTATAGATCCTCATATAAATGAACATGTATTGTAGTAACATAGAGAATTTATTAGTAAACAGCCACATATTGGCAAACAGCGCCCTAATGTAGGCCGAGCGCTGGCTCGGTGGCCGCCGGCAATTTTGGGTTTTACCGCTCACTCTACTCCTGTTCTATTACAACTACACATTTAAATAACTCCACAACTAATTAGAAAGTATCTTTACATCATACAAAACATATATGTACATACAACTATTGCTATTAAGTAGTCAATGCCTATAATCTTCAGTGAAATCCTTAGGCGACCGGTCAGCCTGATGCACTACGCTCACCTAGGTACTACTTATTGATAATCTTTTTAAACATATTACAGGTTCCTGAGAATTAAATTGAAACGCCTCTTTTACCCTGTCTGCCCACTTCAGCTTTACTTCTACTATACTAGCACTACATGTCATACAGAACAATCTCGTATTTTTGTCATCAAAGTTCCTACGAGTATAGAGATTATTACGTTACTACTTTAGTCTACCGTTACTATTAGTAAACCATAGAAACAGTCAAATTTTTAACAATAAAACTAAAATAAAATGGTAGGTACTCTTTTTCGTAATAAAGAACTCTCAAATGTAGGTCAGAGCTCGCGAGACCTTAGGGCTTCCCCAGACGCGCTCAGACGAAAGACCTTCGACTTAAGAAGCTACTCAAAACTTTTAAGCAATTCATGATGGAATGCACGTAACTTACGACCTCAATCTGTCCGTAAAAAATATTGATGCTTCCTAAAACTCGTTCAAAAATTTGGTAACAAAATTGATAAACTTTACAATAATAAAATTAAATTATAAAGAAGAAAGTAATTTAATTATGATGTCAAAAATACTGCGATTATTTAAATCTTTAAACAATTAATATGCCACCAGAAAAAATGAAAGAAAAAACAAATTAAAAATGCAGTTGGTTTAATTTGAGTTGTCTCTACATTATTTTGACTTCGACTGTACCTATCTCCAAACGGCTATTAAAATAAACTTCATTCCATTCATATAAAATAACAACACATATTTCTATACTCAAGTATTTACGAAGCACGTACGATTGTTCATAATTGCATCAATCATTGGCCGCAAAATTCAGAAATACCAAACTGCGCAAGAGCTGAAACTGCAAAGCTTAGACCAAGCTGGTCGCAGCTCAGTTACATAACAGAGGGCGCGCGGTGCAGTCGTGCCTAGATTTAATAATTATATTTATATTTTAAAGTGATACTATGTTCTTTGGTTAATTTATATAGTGCATTTATCATGTATTTCGGTTAGTATGTTTTTTTGTTTTTTTTTTTTATTATTAGTATTTGGTTTATTTATTACTTATTGTATTTGTTCATATATAATTATGGGAATTATAATTATAATTCTATATATTTATTTAAAGGTTGATATTATCCATTAAATGTAAATTATAAAACAACCGTGATGTCAAAACCTTTTGTTTACTATACCTACCGGTCTACTGTGCAGAGTACTAGGTTCGATATCCGACTTCTTATTTTCATCATACTCAGAAGTTCGCAGAATGTCTAATATGGCTATAAAAGCGGATAATCTGATAAAAATATCAAAATATTGTCAATGCCATAAAATCACGTAATATCTTAAAAATATATCACAAAGCAGGAAAACATATATCAACATTAATTCACGGACAAAATCAGTAAACATGCGTCATTTTATTTTATAAATCAACCTTACACCTGCCAAGGGAAGGTGAAGAATTATTCACAATTTTGATGTCACCGAACCAGCCCTAAAAGGCTCTGGAGCCTTGGACAGACCTCGGGCTTCTTGCGAAACTCTCGCCCACCAACTATCACAATATTATAGTTATATTTAGCAGAAATCATAAAACTAGCCAAATATAACTTAGTATAATAATTTAGTAGCGAAGTACCTTAGCTACTAAAATCCTAGAGAGGTTTTTGTAGACAACTACACTGTTGAAGCCGCAAATTATTCTAGCACGCCTGTCTTAACTGTCAACTTAGTAAGTTAGATCCTTCTTGAATATTTATTCCTGTAAAGTTTATGTAGAAAGAGGGCCAACCTAGCCCCCGATAGTCTCCTAAAACTTCCCAAAAGGAATCGCCCGATCGAATCTTTATTGTTCAACAAGTGGTTAAGCAGGATTATAAGAAATTTTCTTTTACTTGTGTATGTCCTGTGATATGTAAGTTCGCGAACAAAATGGTGCATTAAGTCAAAAATTGGAGTCGTATCAGATCGCGATCTCATGTATCAGTCCGATGTTGACAATAATATTATTCCCGCAGAAAAACAAAAATAAAGTCTAAATAAAGTTTGTAAAGAAATTAACAAAAAAAGTCGTTGAAGTCTTAATAATCTTAATTATACTATCTCAAGAAAGATACTCTTCGAACACGCAGCAGTACAACTACCTATTATACGTTCTATCAAATCATATTTTGATCCACGCTGTCGTCAAAAAGTTTAACGTTTTAATTTCATTCATATTTTTTGGTTATGAGCCAACACACTATAAAATCAAAGGTTATAAGGTCGTTAAAATCCTCGTGAATTTAGGAAGAACATAAATGTATAGATAGAATAGAAATAAGCTTAAAATTAATTTTACTTTACAGTTCAGTATCAATTATATTATTTTGTAAGTACCTAACAATAATTTAAAAAGAAAAGACGCTTTCTGCATTCATAGCCCCACAATAGAATTTTCTTCTGTGTAGTTGGTGTCATGACACACAAAGAAGAACTCACAAACACCCAGGGCCAGAACAGAAATCTAAATGCATCATTCAGATTCAGATTGACCGGGAATCAAACCCGGGACCCACTGCGTGGCAGACGGGTGTGGTGACCGCTCCGCCACGGGGGTCGTCGTAGTGTGTAAAATCAGTGTAGTAAAACACAAATATATTATCACGTCTTCTTATTTTCTACAGGTAGACTAAAAAGTTTCCAATTGCGCATTTTTACACAAGAATCAAACGTAACTGGCTCCACTTCCGAAGATGAATGTTTTATAATAAATAAATCGTCATCATCATCATGTTTTTTAACTGATAACAATTATACACTTATGAACAAATTAAGTAGAAATAAAAATGACATTCGCAGTTTTTTTTTGTATCAATCAATATGCAATTTTCAATAAGCAATCACGAAAATGTGTTTATACTTATTCAAATGGGTAATAAGTTATGATATTTTGCGTAAGTCTTCATGTCTGCTAAATGAGATTCCTCTGTATGTTTATTGCACTCATCATTATCAAATCAAAATAACTTTATTAATAAAACCTAAGTGCCGCAACTTCGCGGAGAGGTGTGTAATAACGTTACAATCGTAACGTAACAACATTACAACATTCTCTACACTCTGTAATGTTTTAAGTCAGTGGTTTCCAATCTTTTTTAGCGTATGGGCCCCTTATGAAAAATTATTTCGCGACCCCATACCCGCTATCTCCCTCAGGTGTATCTGTCCTGTACTTATGTAAATCCATAATAATAATAATATACGAGTAGATATATTTGAGCATCGACTACATCGTCTTTGAATGAATTTCTTAGGTTGTTTTTTATATTTGAATCTTTTTATTGACTTAGTGAATCCATTATAAAAATTGCATAGGTATCACTCTCGCCAACACCTCTTGAGATACACTTTGAGAAACACTGATTGTTACTGAGACACACTCGAGACATACTTGAAGTGCAGAGGCTTTGTCTTTAAAATTGACAAGTGCTTAACATAAGGTTTATTTTAGTGTAATGTTAAGTATTAAGAGACGATGTCATACAAAATGAGTTTCGATAGAAAATTTCCTAAAAAAGAGTGCTATATAGGTACATTTTATAATATTAATAAATTAATACAAACAATTATACATCTTTTACAAACAACCTATTCGTTAAAACATAGTATACTTGTAATATACTTAATATACTTGTAATAAATTGATATTAGGATATTTTTAGTTTATAAATCATAAAATACGAAAAATACCTATTTCCATTACCATTTTTGATTTATAAATATCGGAAGCGTGACTCACAGTCGGAATGAATAACGCAAGGGCTGATGTTATGGTTAATTGCTCGGCATTGTTTGAGCAACACGCCACACAATGCCTCAATTATCCAGTATCGCACTAGACTTAAGGATAACATAGATAAACCTACACGTACATACCTTATTTTCATTCAACAGCTTAACAAAACACGATATAGGTTATGAATATAAACGGCAAGGCATATTTATAGGTCATTCAAGTATGTCCCTGTAGTTCTGGGACCAGAATAGTGCTGCGGTATCTCCTGCCTGTCGTAAGAGGCGACTTAAAGGGGTCTTCGGGGGGCTTAAAGGGGAATTCGAATCGTCCATTCAGCTACCCTGGGAAGGACGACGTAATGTGTGGTCGCATACCGTCCGCTACACTTGACACCGCAGCGAGAGCAGCACTTGTACGAACCAAGCCCGAAGGGGCAACGCGCTCAGAGGACTGAGTGATGTTCCCTAGAGATCACGGAGTCGTACAGCGCCAAGGACGACCACTGCCCCGAAGGGTCCACATTTGGTGTTGAAGTTAAACAGGAACACGTTGATTTTAGACAAACACTGCTCTTAATTTTGTCCCTTACTTGCCTCCTACGACATCCACTAGAAGAGAGGGAGTAGTACTATTAAAGTCCGACATCACACGGGACTTAACGTACTTGTAAGCCCTCAAATGATCCGTGACATACTTGTCAATGATCAAGATAACATATTAACACGATATCATGTAACGTTTCCAGGTCTAATAGCCTGGTTGGTGGTGAGCGTGGCGAGCTGCTCAGCGGAGCGCTGGGCCTGGCCCGAGGGCGCGGCCTCCGTGCGCATCGACACCAAGGTGCGCTTCGTGGACTTGCCGGGAGACACGTGAGTATTGCTCCACATTAGAGTGATCGAGAAGTTTAGGCAATATTACTACGATACACGAGTAAGTTGTCACAGTTGAAAATTGATACAGACATCCTCTCTTTAAAGGATGTGATCTAAGTAGAGCGGTAGGTATTCCTACGAATTAATTTTCCAGAAAAGTTACGACTACGGTCATTACAGTAATGTTTGTTATCAGCGTTAAATTGTTAAAGCTTTAAGATGAAATTCGTCCGTAAACATAATTATGGTTCGTGTTGATTATGCAACATGAACACAGTGCATCTTTTGAAAAAAATCTCTATCTCAACAGTAAAGATTAAGAGATCTTTTATACCTTTTTATTATTTAAACCACCTAAGCTTTCTGCATTATTAGCATAACTGCAAATTACTGTTGACCTATTGCAAAATACAATGTACCTAGTACCTACCTACCTAGTTTTTTTAACCGAACATAAAGACAATGAAAATCGTATTCGTGTTAGTAAACAAAGTTTTAAGTAGGTAATTATCATATTTTAAAATATTACGTGATAAAGTTGTTCTAAATATTGATAACACTAAAATGATATATCAAGATCATACATAATCAAAGGTTAATAAACTAATTAACATTATTTAACATTCATAACAGAGGTTTCAGAATTCACGCAATTCTGAAACAATACATTTCAAACAAACAGGTAGTTAGGTTATCATTTATTCTTGCTAAATTAACGAATGCTATATTTTACATTTAATTAGCAATTATAACATGATTAATGTGTCGAATCTACTATTCAGTAAATTTGATATTTCCGCCGCCGCCGGCTCTCTGGTGTTGCAAATGTCCACTGGTAGCCCACCTTATCGTTAGGTTTGAATATACATAAACGGCTCTCGATATTTTGAAATTTAAATCAATGCTTGTCATAAATCTTCATTAGGCTGTAAGTAATGTATGCAAAAAAATTATTAGATAAAGATGTTGCATAATTAGCCACATGCGTGGCTCCAGTTGAGTGGATTTCGGCGCCTTGGCCGACATCCTAGCAATTGTTCTGAGCCTATCACAATACTAGATCCCACTATTCAGGTGTTCGCGGGAACAATGGTGAGTGCGTCATCTCAGATTGCTATTCTGGTGCAATTGCCTCGAGAAATAATAATATAGTGTTTTTCTTCACGTTAATAAAAACACGTGACAATACGCAGTACTGTTATTTATTGTTTGGTTTTCTTTTATTGAAATAGCAAATGAACATGCAGTTAAACAAATGGTACGGTATATAGTAATATGATATGTTACTGTCGTCCACGGACATCTGTAAGAGAACGTATTTCGAACAAGGGAACAGTCTGAAATCAAATGCGTTGCCGCTCTTGAAGACCTAAGGTGGTAGCCCCGTCGACGGTTGTAACGGAGAAGCACTCCACCCCAGAAATAGCTGTGTGCTGGCAGTGGTTTTAACTGCTTAGCAAATCTGATGTTGGCATTTACTGCCATCACTCGATGGTTACAAACCAGCGCAACAAATATTGCATAGACTTAATGATAAATTCCCGTTCAATTTGATTTTATCATTACTAGGAAAAACCCAGAGTTTCAGTCAAAATTATGAAATCGATAAAACGGACCAAGGCAACATATTTTAATTTCAAGTGGCAACATCTCGTAATGGTAACTATCTATTTCATTGAGGGAATACCCAAACAGTTTCCAACCTCACACCGGCGGCCGGACTTGCAAAATTTAATTTAACTTGAGTAGGTAATTACGAGTTAATATTACAGTTATTATCAAGCAAGTGTTGTTTGCATCTTTCAAACGCTTACTTAATTGGTTTATTTATTCTAATAAATAAAATTTATACACTCAAAAAGAACAATTAATTCCTTTTCTTTCATAGCTACTTATAAAGCAATATGATGTATTTTATATTGCACCTAATTTTCTTGTTGATATGAAATCGGTTGTCACATTGCATCCGCTACAGTGCGTGACAAATTGCTTCCACATTAAGGTATTTTCCAAGATTTCAGTTCTTACAATGATGTTCAGTCTATAGGACTTCACAATCACATGCATTGTTTAATGATAGTAAATATATAATTATAATACAATTGATGTAGCAAACGAGGATGCAAGTCAACTGATGGTGAGTAGTCTGTGATAAGTATGGACATCATAATAATATATGGAACAACAATCCAATTCTCAACAAAGCACTCAAAGCAATAGTTATATCGTTTGTTTTTATTTATTTCTTAAACTGACTATTAACTACAGCTTCATAATCATAAGTTAGTTTTTTGACTTATAAGTCGTCTTTCAATACGGCTTATCAAGAGACAGAAGAGCAACTAACTCCGTCACTTACAACATCAGAGTAACCAATACATTGCTGCAATGAGAATTCTTGCGCGTGTTAATAGTGACCCAGATCAACGCGCAGATTACATTACAATACATTACAAATATCTATTGAACGTAACCAGGAAAGATGCAATAAATAGAAATAACTTCAAAGTCCCAACTGCGGTTTTGACCAACAGTTACAAACCGATCAGTAGCAATTGGTACATGTATTACGTAACTGTACTTTTACTCGACAACACTATTTACTTTTGCGAAATGGGTCTGCTCCACCCTGACCGACATTCGCGCTCTCTGAGGAGCCATTCAGCAAAAGACCTTGAGATACAGTATCAATTGAATTACCGGTTACTCTTAAAACAATACTATCTTAATCTGGAATCGGCGTTTTAGTTAAGAAATCTATTTGCGAAATATATTAAGGTCCTATATTTTCTACTCCGGAGACACCATCGCTAAACCTTTTGATAAGAACAATGTTAATTGTTGCTATATCCTGGTTTAAAGGTAGCAAGAGAAAGACACTTATTTACCTATACGATCCGTTACGACGTCCTTAGGATTAGTGAATTTATCCATAGTTGAACCTTGCCCATAGACAACATCAATCACCGCCTAAAGATGATTACAGTTCTGTCCTCGGGTTCTGTCACATTAAACTGCTACCAAGACAGAAATAGACGCGGTGGCGCAACGTCAGTCAAACCTCAAAGACATCAACCGATCTTTGATGTATTATAATCAGTACACATAATATATGTAATCATCCTAATATAATCTACACTACTAAAAGCAATCCACAAATCTGTCTTATTCCTAAAGACCATGTTGAACGTTTCATGTACATAAATGTGAATACCTATATTGTTTCAAAACCTTTTTAAACAGCGCTGTTCAATAAATTAAAATGCCGTGTTAATATTATTTTTAACTACATGTAGTATTTTACAACTTAAAACAATTTAATTGGATTGGAGAATACGGTTGACCTGATAGCGCTGTATTGGATTTTTGTATGGATTTGTATGGGAAGACTTCTTCCTGGACCCTTTGGTATGATTATAATATAGAAAAGCTGTAAAAATAAATGTAGCATTTTCGCCGCCAAATCAATTCTACGACTATTTTAGCAAACTGCATAAGACCATTAAATAAACATCTTCAAAATAATTAACCAAAATCTTTCCCACGCTTCCAGACAAAACCAGGAGAGCAGCAGGAACAAGAACGTCCAGTCAGACGAGCTGCCGTTCCGAGAGCCCACAGACACCAGCGGCTTCTACAACCGGCCGCCCGGGCAGGGCCGCTACCCCGTGCTCGTGCAGGGCGGCCAGGCCTCGCAGTACCGCAGGCCCGCTGTCTACCCCAGCACGGGACATAATAGGTACAACTAGTGATATTATTTAACGTGACATAATTATACGTGATTGTTAATTCTGCGTTATAATAAAATATGTATGATGGATATTATCAACAACTCATTATTTACACACTGCTGAGAACATAGCTGAGATCGTTCTCAGCTATGTTCTCTCTCAGACTCGTGTCTCTTCTCATGGTGTCATGATTTTTAAGTTGTAAGTAGTTGTAAGTGATCCACTACCCTAATCACGTTCAGGTTACTTAACATACCATAATAAAATTTTATGGAGAACTAGCTGATCCCCGCGGTTTCACCCGCGTTAAAAAGTAAAAAGAAATACTTATCTAAACATAGGTAACATCCCGCGCTCCCCCGAGGAGGCCCGCATGCGAGTGGCGCGCGCGTTAATGCT
>DWPV01007884.1:0-10387 GCA_018251915.1 Urbanus proteus proteus
TTTTTTTTGTCTGAGAGGCCAGCTCATGACCTTTGTTCTCCCCAAGTTTGTCGTGTAACTTTTGGGACACCCTGTATATTGGTATGGAAAAAAAAACATCTTATATTAATATAATTAAAATTAAACCCGTCTGTAAATCAAGCCAAAAAATGGGTATACGAGTATAAATGACATATCTTTTGCCCTTCTCTGACGCAATCGAGATTTATTATTATGCATAAGTTATACTACTCTTATAACTTACTTGTGTGATTACATAAGAAAGATTCAGTTAAGTAAATCGCAATCCGGGCAAACCCAGACAGCCGAACTAGTGGCTTTTTTAAGGAAAATGCTCACACGGGACCACAAAAGCCATGTATAAGATCCGTACACGTGCAGAGTCTCTTATTTGATTGCATACAGTTTGCTAGGATAGTCAGTTGACCTATTTCACTGTTATCTAGTAAAGTATCCTAAGGTCAATGGTATAAGTAAAGTGTAGAACTTGTGTGAGTGGATTAAAATGGTGCAAGACAATGTGGTTGTGGTTTCCTTGAAGTATTTGACTAACACTTTGGAAGAGGTATGTGTTTGAAAATTTCAATTACCTATAGGTAGTCTTATTTTGTTAAATTTAATCTTAACTTAAGGTTTTTTTGAAATTCTACATATTTTTTTAAGTTGTCTTCCCTTTGTTCCATTGATATTTTTATTGGATTTTGATTTTGCTACAATAAAAAACTATAAGTATGATAGGTGGATAATTAGGTTCAGAAAAATTATATAAAATATTATTGTCATCGGTTATTCGAATGGACTAAACTAATTATGTGCAATCAGGAATTGTGAAATATGTTATAACAGAACAATCGTTGTTAAATGCCCGATAAAAATCTGTACATATGTATTTCACAATTATGCATTTTAACGTATCTAAACACCTAAAATATCTACCAATTAAAAAGGATCCTGTTTACTTCTAAGTGAAATAATACAAACAGACACAGAAATATTTGTAGCAGAGTTGTATGTCATTGAAATTATTTCGAATAAAATAACTAAACTCATAATAAAAAATCGAAAATGATTTAGAAATGCGATGTTTTCTGAAATAAAAGATAAACTATAGTTCCAGCATATACCTATAGATGAAAACCGTTCTAGTATGAGTAAAAAAGTAGTTAAATAAATCGCCATTAATTTTAAGTGGCTATTGTGGAAACATTTGATTCCATTCATTTAATAGATCTTGTCATGTATCGTGAATGATTCGTTTTATGATTTTTATAAATTGTTTCGTTATTTTAAAGTTGGTTTAAGTAATATTATCTTATTTTGACGACCAGAAGATTCAGTGGTCACTACGATACGATATAACTAATTAGAAATAGAATAATATCGTTAATATTTTGTTCCTATCTTAACACGTTGACAGGTTCATTGTTTCGCCCGAGAACTAAGTAAGCATGTCTTGTTTATGTGTGCGTTTTCTAACGCTACACATATTCACACATTTATCAATATACTCAAAATATAGATAGACTAGCTGATCCTCGCGGTTTCACACGCGCAAAGGAGTAAAAACGCGTACATATTCAAACATAAGTGACACCGGTTTTCCCGCGAGTGCGCGCAATTAATTTTTTCAAACATTAAAGTAGTCTTTGTTACGTCTTAGACCTGCAGCTACCTTCCAGTGAAAGTCTAGTCAAAATCGGTCCAGTCGTTTAGAAGATTACCTCAGTTAAACAGACAGACAAATAAAAAAATTGCATTTTAGTTGTAGGTGTCGGTTATACTTTCATATGCAATGAGTAAAAAAATGTTATTTTGAAATTACAAACAGACACTTCAATTTCATTTATTTAGATAGGGACTTACTTCACCTTGATATAATATTTTCCTCTAAAATACTACTTACATTGTGAATTATCACGACACTCAGCAAAAAGTGAACTTTATCAGGACCCACAAGTGTAAGATTAGCTTCAGTTTTGAGATAAATTTAGACATCTCCTTCACCTGGAGTACCGCACAAGTCATTTGAAGTTGGTAACACGAACATAGACATAATAACCGGTAGACTCCTAGTGATCGATATAAATTCTATAAAGATTGTTCAATTTAAAAATACATCGTATATATACAGTTTCAGTTACAGATAGATACACACCTCAACGCCAAGTCTATTTAAGTATTATTCCCATTTGTCATCATGAAGACCCTTGTCTACTATTAAATGATATATTATGAAATTATTCACCTTACAACATCAAACTTCTGAGGTAACAAGTTATTTTATTTATTATTTACTCAATTATGTCTAAATACGTAGTTTACACACCTCTATAGCCGTCAAGTCATCAACAACATGAACAATCACGTACCTACTAAACATATTTACTAACTAGCATTCATTTTACCCTTACATTACGGCGGCTTTATTCATATGAACTACTCTTAGGAGTCTATTTAGTAGTCATCTAAGAACATCTGGCACGTTAGTTTATCTGTATTGACATCGCTAGATAGCGAGTTATAACAATTCGTCGACAAATAAAATAAATGATGTTATAAAGTTAATTTTCTATGTTTTATGGTCTTGTTTATATGCAATGAAAGTGAAATCTACATCTATACTAATAAATAAAATTATATTTTTTATATTTTTTCTACTTAAGGTCACACGATGGCATTTAAGATTTTATGGGCAATGCTGGGTAAAATGGAAAAAGAACATATATTAACAGACTTAAAAAAAGGAGGAGGAGGATATTTTAATTGATTTTTATTTTTATTTTCCTTGTTTTAATTCTATTTTAGTTTTTGTTCTGGTTTTACCTGCTAATTGTAGTCGTAGTTAGATACCCGGTATAGAAGAGCTATACATTATTATTCATTCTGCATATAAACTAGAAGATACTGCGTATAATCAATGATAATAAAAATACTCTACCTAACTCTACCAGTGTATAGATAAATCTAGCACATATAAATATTTTATCCGTTAATCATGCAAGTTTACAACTTTAATAACTTATTGTGGCTATTTGTATATTTTTATAACACGTTAAAATTGCAAACAGGACACAGTCTTTCTGACGTTGCCTAAGTGGGGTTGCCATGAAAATTTGGGTCTCAATCCCAGACAGGATTACTACTCTTTTGAAGGTGGTAGAGCTCCATGTAGTTTGACTCCGGCGGCACCTATTTCTGCCTTATAACAGCAGTGTTCAGCGCTACTGTGTTCTGAGTTGAAGGGTGTGGTCAGGGAGACAGACTTATCAGAGGCGTTCTCAGTCCTCAGAGGTAGCAACACACCCGTGGTCAACCCCAGATATGACCGTGATCAAATCTAGGGTTGATTACAATTGTCCATGGGCGGCAGGGGCCACTTACCATCCGGTGGACTGCAAGCTCTTGCTACTCACATGTTATAAAAAAGGCTTTCAGAAATTTTATACCTACTAGAAGTTGTTTTAAACAAGCCTACAGGACGGCTATAACTTCAAGGAGACAGTATTATTATACAAAGCAGCAATATATAAATAAATATAAATACATATATGTTTTACAACAATACATGTGTCAGTTTTCTAGTAATCACCTACGTACATGGCTTATCTGTGCGTCTGTATTAACTATTGGATATTATCGATAAACTGCGCGTATCGAGTGGATTATGTCGCGACCCTATCTCATCTGTCGCTTACTACAATGTTGTATAATACTAAAATTTAGAAATATGTAATAGAGCCGGATACTGTAGTAGAATGTGTGCTACAATGTTATCATGGTGGATATCCTATCTACAATAAAAATATGGAACGTAGCGGCCTCTAAATTCGGTCCCGAATTTTTTTACATAAGTTTTTATACATAATGATATTTTATAGAAACATGAAAATTAATGCTATTTTTATAAAAAATTCAAAGTCTCTAAAAAAAGAAAATCAAGTTTGAACCGACCTCGCACTAAAAATAAATGTCATTGCCTTGAACATCTGTAAACTCCAAATAAAACAGAAGTTATCCTAAAGTCGAGCTCAAATGTCTGTTGACTTCTAAAACACATAATATACCTGTTGTTGATTTCACATGGACAAACGACAAACTATACCGTTGTTCGTTTAAAACTGAAAGACATTTTTTTTTCTTTCAGGTCTTTCAGATCTTTCAGTCTAGGCGGCAAAATTCGGCTTTTCTTAAGTAATGGTTATTTACCTAAAAAAGCACAAGCACTTATGACCAAAACTAAATTTTTCATCTTTATAAATAAACCAACCCACACTGTGCCTACAGGTATCCCCAAGACTTTAAACTAAAAATTATGCGCATATTGTGCCTGTCCGAGACTGCTCTTTGGAAATAGCGTTTCTATATAGAACGGATTTTAGGCCACAGGAGAAATAACTCAGTTTACTTACTCGGTAATTGAAAGCAAATTAAAACAAATCCGTGTGAAAGCACGTACCTAGTTGTTTAACAAAGCAAGCGTTGCTATCATATGTCACAATTCAACTTATGCCTTCACATACTACGTAGCATATTTCCTGTAATACTCTAGTTGCTTGACGAATGTGCGCCCGCGGTCAGTGTCGACGCGTTATTCAGGAAAATAGGCCGCACCCGGGCCGAGCCTTTGTACGCGAGCGTAAAAAAAATAAATCGAAAGTAATCTGTGGTGATTAGTTCGATTTTGTTTTTAATTTTTACGCGGGAGTACAAAGGAAATTGAATTCGCGGCTTTACGACTTTCGCACGATAAATTGTGTCGTTAGAAAGAAAAGTAGCGACTATTTTTTATTGTTTTGCGGGTGAGTTTAAATAAATTATTTTGATTTTATTATATGTACAGATATTTACGAAAGTATACAGATAATACCATATTACCATTAAATTAAAATCAAATTTAAAACAATCGACGATACGATTATTTACCTAAATACCTACCTACTAGTGAATAAATGTTTTTGTAACAGATTATTTTTTTATTCTATTACAATCTAACATGGATCGGTCTTTAACCCGAGGGCCACGAAATGTTCGTTTTTAGAGTATTTACTTATTTGAAATTTTAATCTAATTTAATTAAATTTGCTGCAATTTGCAGTAAAATTTCGTAGCCTTTTAAGGTCACACTTCATCAGAGATACACATTAGGTACATCGTATACATTTGATATAAACGCTCAACGCTGACACATGCAACGCTAAACGAAAGACGCTAGAAGCGTATGTTTCGTGGCCTTCGGATAAAAGTGTTCGTTGAGAATACTTAATTCCAAAGGTCACGTACCCACATAGGTATTAAATCAGTAATACAACATATGTACAGTAATTAATTAACCTATTTATTGGGGCGGACGCTAATTGTCAAAATCTACCGATATTTCAATCCATTAAATATATTATTCTACTAAATTCATAGAATAAAGTTACCATATACTTAATATAGTACTTAGTTACTTAAGTAACTTGCACTACTTAGGTATGTAGTACATAGACGTATAAACTCTCTCTAAACGTACTTAAGTACGTCTTAAGTAAGTCTTAATAGAGTTCATAAATGTTTGTGATATTTATTGCAATTTACTCGCATTTGGTTTACTAATAAAATTAATTTGAAAAACGTCTATTAAATCTAAAAGATATTCGTGCCTAAGATTCAAACCAACATTCAAAACTGAAATTCATACCAAAGTATCGCCGTCACCTCACCTTCCTTACATAGGCGAAAATACTATTTGTAATAGACTCTTTCTTTACTATAACTTTACAATATTATTCAGGTGCAAAAATAACAAAAGATCGTTTACAAATAAAATAATATTATACAAGGAAAAAATAACTCTCATGGAAAAACACTTGATTACTCTCAATGAATATTAGATGTTTTTTTGTTATTTTTATGCTCTTTAGGTAAAACATATAATGATAATCTACGTTATGTCATAATAATCGTGTTTGTCAGATAATCGTAAAGCCTAGATAAATTTTATCTGCAATGTTTAAACCACTTGGTGACTACATTATTACTTACCTATTTATTATTATTTACAAAATTAGAAATGAATGAATGAATGAAAAATAGAATTGAGTAAGTATGCGAATTCCAGTCAAAGTTCAAAAACTAAAAAGCTACAGGCTCAAAATGCATTCAAATATTAGATTTATAATTATACCTATTTTGCTTAATATGTAAACTATGGTTATATGTAAACGTCTACAAATAAAAAATAACTCATGTAGGTACATATATGTCAATCGAAAGCAGGCAATATATGTTTCGTTTGTTTCGTGCTTATTAATTTAGGCGAAATGTTGCGCTAACGTTGATGATAAGATCCTACTTATTTGATGGTAATAATAAGATCAACTTTGGATAACAGGTTTTATCATAACATCTAAGATACATTAATGTTGTGAATGAAATTAATGTGTCATCTTTTATAGCGATAATGTGATTGTCTGATAAGACAACAAGTATTTTTTAAACTGGAATTAGTCAATACTAAGGTAGATGGCTCGGCATGTTATCTATAGGTATGGACGGAATTACCTACACACTGAGCGCTGTTACCTTAACTTCCCCTTGATTCTTTCTTTCCGTACTTTCCTTTGCACTTACTACACCCAGATGGTGCCGCTAAAGTACGCTATAAAGTTTTCATAGGTTCTAATCTATACAAATAAATAAAATTAAAGTGTCTGTTTGTGATTTCAAAATAACAATTTTTTACTCAATGCATATGAAAGTATACACGATACCTATAACGAAAATGGAATTATTTTTTTTGTCTGTCTGTCTGTTTAGCTGAGCTAATCTTCTAAACAGCTGGACCGATTTTGACGAGATTTTCAATGGAAGATAGCTGAAGGTCTAAGGCGTAACATAGGCTAATTTAATTTTTGAAAAATCCATTAGCGCACGCTCCACGCAACATGCGCATGTCGTCGCAAGAGAGCGGATTGACATTTATGTTTAAATATGTTTTTTTTTTTACTTTTAAAACGCGGGTGAAACCGCTGAGATCAGCTAGTAACCAATAAACTTATTAATTTACTTTCTTTCCATCAATATTGCAACTCGTAAGGTAATTAAATTTCATAATGAACTGAAGGCGCGACCACCTACATGTTGGAAAACATAATATTTATGTGCGGATACTATACACAGCGGCGACGGTAATAATTAATAACAGACGGTATGACTCGATAAGCTGTATATAATCTCGTACATTCCATCATAATGAATTAATGATAATAGCCCAAGGAAATTACATCGGATTTATTTTCTAAGCTGATGGAAATTAAATTTTAAAGACATTACTATCTTAATGACGATGTAACATTTAACAGCCCACGTGTTCTTACCTTTCCCGTAAATTGTATCTTGTAGCAGTCACAATTTCAGTCTCATTCGCAGGGACAGTTCGATCTAGTTCCGAGTCTTTTCGACTTTATGTGTGTCCCTGTAATTTCTAGGGAATAGGAATAGGGATGGGAACGAACTCTACATCTATTTGTGAGCGTGAAATATTCCAATTCACTAATATTTTTGACATCCTGTTAAGCAACACTTAAACGGTTTTAAATAATTTAACCGTCCCATCTTATACGATGACAATCATAAATGCGTCAATCATTTTCCGGTTGTATTTATATTGTTATATTTTATAATAACAGTAGTTTTAAGGTGTGCTCTGTTCCACCTCGTTGAGTTTACCGCACAAACAATGATTATAATAAGTATTTCCTCTTGGGTTATTTTAAAATAGAATTTTTCGCATTCTCATATGTGAAATATATGTTTCATCGTGACTATTTTTCTAACGTATTTTACATGGTAATTTGCCGATGAAAAATGAAATCGATTCGTAATACTTGCTATTTCACACAACATTTCACTATCGCTACAGTAGGTCCTAGGTAGGTACTAAAGATTGATAGTAAAATAATGTTAATGGTTTCTCTTTTGCTTGTTACTTACTTTTAATTGTAGGTAGATTACAAACGCCTCTCTCCATAAGTCTTGCAACTGTTTCCGATTTCCGATGTTGGTGTGCGAAGGTCGACAGCTACATTCGATATAGATCATTTACCTGCTCCCGGTAATAGTTATCTAACTAAAGATTGAGTCATCTAATTCAATTCTACACGGAATATCAACGCATAACTTACAAGACTCTAGAAGCAAGAATATTGCGCAGTAGTTTCCTATTTAGGTAGGTTAAGAAGAGCTCAAAGATTTTATTGTTCAACTAGCCGATCACCACGGTTTCACCCGCTTTAAATAAGTAAAAAGGAATACATATCTAAATATGGATAACATCCCGCGCTCTCGCGACAGCGGCCGCATGCGCGTAGCGCGCGCTAACGCTTTTTTTCCAAAATGTAAGTAGTCTATGTTACGCTTTAGACCTTCAGCAATCTGCCAATGAAAGTCCCGTCAAAATCGGTCCAGCCGTTTAGAAGATTAGCTCAGACAAACAGACAAAAGAAATTAAATTGCATTTTTGTTATTTTGCATCTTGTATAGTTTCATATGCATTGAGTGAAAAAAGGTTATTTTGAAAGCACAAACAGACACATCAATTTTATTTATTTGTATAGATAGGTAACAGCTATACGCCGAAGGTGTACCTACTAGCTATATGCCGAAAGAAGAACATGTTATTTCCTTAATAATAAATATAATTTATTCAGTTTCTATTTATAAAATTATAATCAGTGAAATTACACAAGAATAAAGTAAAAGATAAGAAGAAAAGACCTTAACATAGATAGTAAAAAGGATTTAGATTCTAAAGAAATTATCCGGTGCTCTATCTCTAGTTATCGCTTTATGACGTTGACTCGGCGTCAAATGCATATTTTTACTTTAAGTAAGTACTTTGTACTGTTGTGTTTGGCATCAAATGCATGTTTTTACTTTAAGGAAGTACTGTGTTGGAGCAGTGATAGCGTAATGGTTGAAAATTGGCCTCTCAATCGAGGGGTCCGAGGTTCAAATCCCGGGCACGCACATCTGATTTATGTGCGTATTAGAAATTAATTATCACTTGCCGTACGGTGAAGGAACACATCGTGAGGAAACCTGCATACCTGAGAGTTCTTAAAAAAGGTGTGTGAAGTCTACCAATTCGCACTTGGCCAGCGCGGTGGACTAAGGCCTAAAATCCCTCTCACTGAGAGGAGGCCCGTGCCCAGCAGTGGGAGAATAATGGGTTGATGATGAAGTACTTTGTACCCCATTTACAAACCTATGTCAATACAATATTAAACAAACACCGATTGGAAACAAGTTTCTCATACCTGCATGAGATTTGCATGATTTCTTGTATAGTCTACTTTAGGTATACTCAAGTCAAACTGTAGTCTTTGGAGTTTTTTATTGAAATGGGTTAGTTAGAATTTATTTTGTTAATAGGTAGGTACTGCCTCTACTGTAGGTACTGTTATTAACTTCTCATTCCTAGATATTAAGGTACTAAGGGATTCAATTAGTCATATCGTCATAAATTATACCCCATTTGTGAACGTAGGAGGCTTAAAATTAAATGATACAAATTATAATTTAGATTTTTAACCTAATGCATGATCTACGAAGTAGGTCATAGGTATGTTTGTTCACGTAGGTAAGAACTTCTCAGAAGTCGGATCGTAATAATTTTTAGATCTTTGCATGTAATGAATTCGAATGTAATTGTTTATATGCTTAATATGCCAATTGTAATTTTTATTTTTAAAATCGTTTTCGTAGTTGACATACCTAACATTATAAACAGATAAGTTTTGTTTCTGTTCCATTTCTTATTATTTTCTCTATTCTGATATGTATTATAAAGCGGAAAATATTGCGTCATTTAGTCCAGGGGTCCGGCGCGGCGTCCTGGCCGACCGGTTGGGGACCCAAAACTGGTGTGGGTCACCAACCCCTAAAACTAGCTTTGGGTGGACCTATATGTTGCCTATGTAAGATAAATTAAGTGCATGAACCAGCATCATGATATGAACAGAATTGTAGTGCAATAACTCCACCTAAATGCGACTTCGGAAGATATCCGCACGGAAATGGACGCATATGTTACGGAGGTCGCTCAACAGGAACTTACTGACTTATCAACACATGTATCAATATTTTAATTATTTTATGTACTGGTATCAGTGCACGGATTAATGGATTAATAATAATTTCTTTTAATAGGATTAAATGATTTATTATATCTTCTGTAATTCAGTATCATCCAGCCCATATATCGTAATATTGTGCAATATTACATTCTGGATTTGGAACCTCTTTATCCTATTTTAAGGTTTATAAATTACTAGCTTTTGCCCGCGGCTTCGCACGCGTTAAATTACATATAAACCTTCCTCTTCAATCACTCTATCTATTAAAA
>DWPV01007885.1:0-10387 GCA_018251915.1 Urbanus proteus proteus
CCGGGAACTCCATTGGACCTCCGCCGAAGTCCTCCAAGCGCGATGCCCTTTTCGGACTCTGATACCAATCCCAGAAAACATCAGTCTTAACTGAGTTTGGTCACATATGAGTTGCTATCCCTAACATCTAAGTTACATCCAGATCGGAAACGTGTTTTTCTACTTTACCCTTCAGACCAGAGTAATAGCCTCATAACAGCAACACTGAATACTGCTGTATTAGGCAGAAACAGGTGTGGCTTTGGTATTTCACCTTTAATAAAATTTGAGTAAAATAAATAAAGCTTATTACCACAAACTTGAACACCACAAATAACAAACAGCATTATCATACATAGACACAACTCAACCCCCGCATGCGTGGGGTACGAGCGACCACAACCGTAGCGACCGCGGAGCCGTGTATTGTAGCAAACTTTCTCTGGTTCGGCGTAGTAATGTGTGTTATATGATGCTGATTACCATGTTATGGTTAATATCTCTAAATTATTTGACTTGAAAAGGTTTTTATTACATTGCTTATTATATTTATTTTTAACGACGCAGATTGAAGTTCTATTATACTTGTGTATTAAGCGAAAAAACACTCACTTCCGACTAATCATCGCAAAGTTTGAATTACTAAAGCTATAATAATTGACGACCCGTGTGGCGGAACAGTTACCATGCCGATCCGATATGCAGTTTGTCCCTGGTTCAATTCCCGGCCAGACAGATAGCTGAATGGTGAATTTAGATTTCTGTTCTGGGTCTGGGTTTATGTATTCATCTTTGTATGTCCTTGGCACCCACGACATAGGAGAAAATCCTACTGTGGGGCTATAAGTGTAGAAAGCATCTTTTTTAAAATTATAAAATAAAATAAAAAATAATGAAATTTATACAATGAACACCAAAAAATGCATGATTTTTGATAACGCAACCTTAAGAGGTATGATCTGCGCATACAGTCATAGAAAACAGCTAATATATAAAGTAAAGATAAATGGTGAACAGGCCAGTTTGATCATTCCCGCCCTCAATCCCCACATCACTGTCAGCGCCAACTGGCGACACCTTGTGTTGACGGTGTTGTGGTGTGTAACACTTATTTTCGATTGTATGGTTATTTTGTTATTTAGGAGCAGAATTGTTGGAAAATAATACTATTGAAACACTTTTATCATTTTAGGGTTACTTTCAGACGTTATAACACTAATAACATACACAAAGAATGTAAGTGATCAAATCTACTTTAAAAATATAGAGCAAAAAACCGTCACCGGTGCATGACCAAAATTGTTTTTCTTTTTGAAGACCTATATTAACGAGCACTTCATTATTTATCTATTTATATACTGCAACCTCTTTTAAAATTGGATTCGGATGCTATCACGGCCTATAATTATGTTCTAAATAATATGTAACGTTAATTAAAGCAGGTAAATATTTTAGTCCAAGTAGATACTATCCTATCTTTTTAGAATATTCTTTTTAAAATATTGTAACTAGACTATTAACTTTACTCTAATTACCGCACATCTAATTAGGGGCCAAGATTAAAAATGTTTTTAAATAAAAGTGATTAGGGTTGGTTCACACTGTTCGTTATATTTCTTCCTGAATAATAAATCAACCAAAACATGTAGTGCCTTTCATGTCATAGTACTATGTTAGTTGTACAGTAAATTTTAAAATAATATGTGAGTGGAAAGGGATTAACTGTAGTTAATATAAAGATTTTATGCAAGATGTATGCTTACATAGATATAAAAATGTATATTATAAACACATCCAATAGGGTGAGATCTCAGCATATTAAATGTTGTATTAACACAACTTTATTTTTTCTACATTTAAAAAATATTTCAAAAATGTAGAAATATGCTTCAGGGTCTCAAACTGGAAAATATCTTTTCTCAGCTATGAAACATACCAACCGTTCCAGCCAACCACACAAACAAAACACGGAAGTATCACGGCACTTAAAAAGGAGTTTCTAAATTCGCTCAACTTTCTACAACTACCCTAATTGTAGCAAGGTGCGGTGGCAATCGGCACGGAGCGGTTTTATCGAGTGTGACGGAGATGGGTGCTTCAACTGCTTCAAAAAAGCACACTTTAATTCCGCCGCGGCCGCGCCGGGCCGTGCGTGACGCCTATTTATTTTATTACCTATAAAAACTGTTTTACCACTGTTTAGGAAGATTTTGCGAGCTGTCCCCCTTTCGTTTTTTGATTTTCTTCACTTGCTTTGAGATTTGAACGTCTTTGAACACGGAAATAATGAGTTATTTTTCATCTATTTATTTATTTATTTATTTATTTTATTTATCTGAATTGTCCTTGTAAATCGCTATCATTATTTAACTACAAGAATTCTATATGTTTTAACAAAGCGTATAATTTATAGTCTCAAGTAAAATCAAATCAATCACAATCAACAAAAACAAACTGTTGACCAAGTATTTCATTTTTTACACTCTCGACACAATGTTAAGGCCTTAGCAAAATCCATAAAGTCCACTAAAAAGGCCGAACAAAAAGCGCAATTTTTCTTCATAATTACCGTCGTACCCAAACGTTTTCCCACAAACAACAGGGGAGTATTGTCAAAGTTCTCAGAACTACCCTAACCTAGTCTGATGGCCGAGCAATCGATATTGGAGTTTTTTGCGCCCCCGTCACAGACAAATTGTCTTGCGAGAAGAAATTAATTTGACAAGTCCTCCCAGCCCCTAGCGCCTCTATTAATTTATTTGGACGAGTAAAAATGTGGCTTCGGTCAGGGGACGCCAAGATGTTGACGAATCGACGGGGAGTTTCTGCCTTGACAGCTTTTCTTACGTGTAGGAACGTAAAACATACTCTATGAGTTATTTTCCCCTATGAGAGTTCCCTGGGAAAATGGGAAATAAAATTCACAAAAATAAAGTTATATCGAAACTCCAATAACATAATAACAACTCTCTCTTTCATAATGTTATCATAACTAGGTATTTATGTATTACATTTTAATTTACTGTCTCCAAAAATATGGATTCCTAAGCAAAAATAGAAGACAAATTCAAAAGTTACAACGATCTACGTACAGGTTTTTTAACACAATCTTAATGGCATTTCATACGTAGTTGGATAGAAATCATTCTCACTTACAAGTAAACATAAAACTACAAAAACATCAAATTTGTAGTATACAAACAAGCAATATGTCCAAATCGGATATCGCAAAACATTCCAACAACAATCGAGCGTTATTCCTTTAATTCGAGTAGCGAGGATAACACCGGATTCAGTTATCACCTATACATGGACATAATGACATCAGGAAAAACTCGAGCCGTGGAGAAATATCGCCATGATCCAAAGGGTAGGGGAGCTCGATTTATGACGTTCTGATGATACAATCGAATCAAATAAAGCACCTATAAATCAATGTCCGATTCGAAATCGAGGTGCGAACGATACGCACTTATTTTCCTGCAAATATTTCTTTTTGTTTTCGCGTTTGTGGAGAAATAGTGGTGTGGGTGATTGGTGTTCTTTGTTTAGTTTGTATGCGTTGTTACTTAGATCTGATAATGTATAGGTGCCGTGTAAACGTATTGACAAAGCGTATTATAGGAAATGTATTATAGAAAATTTGAAATAGTTGAAATCGATTAATAAGAGTAAAATACAGGAGATAGATACCAGTTTGAAATTTGAAATATATGAGCTATTGTTTGATTATTTTCTTAAAATAAAGAGTTTTGCAATAATGCTTACGGGCTAAACAGATGAAATTATCTCATAGATTACGTTAAAAATTGCAGATCCTATTTCAAAGATTAATAAATCTATCAAAACATCTTATCGTCTTCATTGTCATGTCTGAACATGTTCCATCCAAAAATAAAGATGGGTTTTAATTAACAATGATTCGATAAGTCGCATAATGAGAGGTTGCGGGTATTTACGGCGCTCAACCGACAATTAAACGTCTTTGTTCGGACGCGACGCTCCGCCCCGCGCACGCGACCGCACAAACCGCGTCGGGTACATGGAGCTAAGAAAGTGAAGTTTGGACAGTCAAGACTTATGGAACAAGCATGCTAGGTCATTTGTGGTTCTTGGTACTACCACCATACCTAGTTCTACCTTGCAAAAGATTTGTAAAGTTAAGAATCTGCTTTTGACGATTGTATTGCAGTCTTGCTTATAACGGATTTCCTTGGATATCAGTGGCTACTTAACATCACAAAAATGTTAATTAGCTACTTCTATTATAAAATCAAAAGTCAGGTGCATAAATGTATGATGTCTTTAAACATTTTTTGAGTCTATAGACGGCATAAGTCTCACACAAGAAAATATCAAAACAATTAATATTTTCAATAAGCTCCGTAATATTTTTAAAGTGTCTGACCTCTTCACAGCTCTGATCCTTGGCGATCGGCAAAAGGGCAACAAAACGTTGGAAGACAAAAAGTTGGCCCTCACAAGACGCGCATTGTGCACTCTGTGGTTACGTGAACAAAGCATCGAACACCCAATAATTACACTAAATACTAAACAACTATTGATTTTCATTCTTTTATCGTTTCATCGATGGTGATTTAATCGAGACGATATACAATTATTTTACTTATATTAAACGATATCGTTATAATCATGTGTACAAAATACATTTTACATTAACATTTATTATTTTTAGCGATTGACATTATGATCAAATGGCCTCAAAGAATATATTAACAGGCTACAACATAATATATTACTTTATTTACAACTTCGATTATTATCATAAAGCCTATGTTCAGCTAAGCTCCGTGAGGCTATAAGTATTCATAGCGCCGATTATCATAATCACTTTCAATTTACGATCAAACTCAAGTTACCTATCAACGTTTTAATCGTTACAACACCCAACAATCTGATCGTTGGACCTCAAATCAATTCCCAATAAATCCATTGTACTTGTTACTTATCAAACACCATCTTCATCGTTTTGAACAACTGGTGACTCAACAGTATTGAATCAAAATGCATCGTTGCTTTATTCGAACTGGTTTCTAAGGATTTCGTCATAAGGTTGCTTATCTAATGTTTCTATTATATATTTATCTACTTTATCTTCTTAGTATACATCAATATGATCTAAACGTAAAGCATTAAAACTCTTAGGAAATATATTATAAGATTTGAAATCGTTTCTTAGAGCATATTCAATGAGCACACCATACATTGTCAATGAGCCCTCGTCATGCAACCCATTCATAAGATCATTCATGTTTGTACTGATCTGAATGAGGTACTAACCCATTGATGATAATGATAATAATTTCTATGTACATGTATACAAAAATCAAAACAATGTACACAATTCACAGCATTCAGTGAAGTATGAAAAGAATCCTATGGAAAAAAACATGCAATTCGAAAACAACATTTTGATGATGAAACATTATCTATTTCTAAAAATATCGGTTTAATACCCCTTGCAACACTCTGCGCTGTTGCGGTGACTAAATTGTAGATTATCTGCTGTCTTACAATAAAATCGTATTTTTAGAGAACCACATGCTTAGTGAACAACCAAACGCCTCAACTACTTTGTGTTTAAGTAATTGAGTCTAATTGTCATTTTAAAATTTTAACTATGTATTATGTTAGCTTCTTAACTTCAAGCTTTATCATCATCAATAAATGAATTCGATATATTGACTCGGGCTTATTAAAATTAGCTGGGTCAAACGTTCAGCTGATATCGGCTTGTTGAGTTATCCCGAAAAAATATTTTAAAATAATAATAAAAATAAAAAAAAGTTTTTTTTAATTAAAATTTTTTTTTTTTTTAAAAAATAAACCAATACCCAATCCTTACGATTTCTATAAAACAAACAAGTTCAACATGTAGGAATAATTATGCCCCAAGAATTAACTTCACAACAAACCTTGAATTAAGATTACAAGCCAGAAGAAAGTACTTCGTCTTCCTGTAGAGCGTTAAATGGTAAATATACGGTTCGGATACAACCGCAGACATTCGTAGCGTCGTGTATGACTTGACATAAATAAAGACTCAGATCAAGAATTGAAAACGTCTACAAGCGATACTTCTTTCATCGATAAAATATAATTATGAAGTCTTACAAATATGATTTTAAAAACTAGATATGCAACTTACAATAAGAATGGCACAACAGTAAATATTGCTATTTGTTATTCTTTACTAAATTTTATTTTTTGATCTTTGATAAATTTTAATGAACTCATCAAAATATGTAGTACAAAAAACAAATTCAATTCGATAAAATAAAGCATAGCTATGGCAGCGTGCGATATATGTAGATGGTCTCAGATTCGAGTCCCATCTAAGTAAATAAATGTTAAATAGATTGTGTGATCCTGTTAAAGATATTCATAACGGAGGCTTGTAAAGAGATTCTGTTTATGATATTTATTATATCTGTTAACTAATTATCAACTTTTTCCTAAAACATTCACTCCTATTTAATAATTGATTGTGAATTTATTACCTACCCGATGCAACGGTCCTGTAGACACAAACCGTTACTGAGCATATGCTTTTAATCTGTGACGACGTGATATGTGCAGACGCAGGGCACGGGCCGGGATGTGATTAATATGGCGACCACACCCCTCAACCCCGTGTTATGGTAATGTACCTTTGTCTCCGAGCACGTAGGCGCACATCCTGTGAGTGGGACGGAAAAAATTGTCAATGGATGTTGTGACATCGATGGCAGGTACGATGATGCCGTACGAGATATTTATGGCCATAAAATTGTGTATTTAAAACAGTTTATACGACGCTATATGATACTCCGTTGATATTATCTTAGACGTATTGTATTATGTGACTTGTGGTAAAAAGTCATATAAATACATACTTACTTTTTTAAGTTAACTGTTGATTCCAGCTTGAATGATATTGAGGTAACATGCCCTAATACTAATTTAGTTGGTGTAATAATCAGTACTATAATTCCAATTTAACTCATAATTTCCAAAATTACCATAATTTTAATAAACGGCTGACTTAGACAAATACTAATTTAACGGAACCATCATACTCCCCAGGAGTGAGAACATACTCGTAACTATAATCTACTTCAGACAGGACTCTTGTTCTATATGGTCCACTTACCGTTACATGGGCATCATGATCATGTGCTATTTTCATTCTACTATGTATAAAAACGAGGTACAAAGCATTGTCATAACCATCATAATAATCCAGTAACTCACTAAGCCATGGTACAATCAAAGCTTAAAGAAAAGCTAAAATAGACATTTCGGAACAACGGAGACCGTAACCGCCGCCATTGTCACCGTAAATACGCCACATTTGCTATAATTACGCCGCGGCCCCCACAATCCGTTGTATTAGCTTCCGAGGATCTGAACATCGGGCCCAGAGGCATGCCCTGAGGAACCCCGAAAATAGTTTCAAGCGAATTCTTATCATTTGCCAAAACCATTTCTCGTTTGCTTAGTGAAATAGAATTGGCAATTTTAACTGACAAAGCAATGAATGCCGTGTACATTTCACAGATGTTCGCAAACTTTTCGAGCAACATGGCAGGGTGTCAAACCTATGATTATAGCATTATTAACAGAGGGGCACGTTTGTGGCAAAAAGTGATGTGATATTCTTTTTTAAATGCTACTATGAAATATTGCAAAGTATGTGTAACATTTGTTACGTTCGTATTTTATACGTTTGTTTAAAATTAAATAAAAAAGGAAAATACATGCAGAGGCTCTTCGCTAAAAGGCTAACAACTAACATAGCTTAGACAAATATCTTGAGTGCACTATTTTTTTTTTTAATAAATATTGTTACGACGTAATACTTCACTTATTTTATAAATTAAACAAGAATTCATGTAGTTATAATATACCAACTACTTTTTGTATACTAACCTGATCATGACATAAAATCTATTCTTTAACTAGTCTTGAAAAATTGCTGATTGGCTGATATTCGAATGGCTGTCCTATCTTTTCAAATCCAAAACTCACTGAATTAGCCTCATTTAAGAATTGAAAAATTGTAGAACTTCGAGGAATCGAGAGCAGATCACACGACGCGATTGCAAGCGCGCCATTGTCGAGTCAATAAAACGATCTCTGATTGATGAAGTCAAGTTTTTTGTCAAACACGCGCGTCCATTTAATTTCGACATGAAAAACTTTGATCCTTAAACTCGTAACAATGGCTGCTTTTTTCGATACAATGCGATGCTCTATTCGATCATCGATTACTTTTTTATCGACAAAAATATCAATAATCTGTTTACGCCCACTGTTAATTTCGACGTTAGTAAAATTGAAACTTGACACGTGTTACGGAGCGAAAATAATTTTGTGGGTGCGTGATTGTGCGTTTTTATCACTCGTGTTTGTTTCTTTTGGTCGACGCCTCGAGAGCACGCCGAAGAGGCATTTAGTGCGTGACTAGCACCTTTTTATTGCCTTTGTATTAAAAAAGTTCTCGTATCACCGCCCGAAGTGCATCGCGATTGCACCACCTGACGCGGCGTTATCGGCCAATCTTTCCTTAGAACCGTCCAAAATCGATTACTTCTGCCATAATTGCGGCCAATTTGCCCAGGGGAAGAGCGAGCCTCCATCTGTCATTAGTGTCATATCGCGTAATGGAGTCGTCGGAGCGCCGTCAATAATTTAAACAACTTTACTAGCTACTTTAAGTTTTTTACTGTGTAACTGGTGTTAGAAGTGGCAGCTCATTTAAATGCATTTTTACTATCTAACACTAGGTAAATTATTTCAAGCATAGATCGAATATCAATTGAGGATAGTGAGACTCTCACGGAGTATTTATGGAGCGTATTGACGGTTTTAGGAGACACTGATTTTATCAATATTATTCCATTTACTTATAATCGATAAACGTAACTTTCTCATGTTTACCCAGCGCTCATTAGAGTCGGTCACACGGCGTGGCGCTCATGCCCCCAAAACATTCAATAACATAACTTACAACTCGAAAACGAGCCTTCAAATTACACAAACCTGACAGCTTTAATATTTGCCCTAAGCTCAGTCCGTGGATGGCCAGAACACCTCATGCTGAGCTTTTAATTTGTTCCATACATCCTTTCACGTAGTTTTTTCTGTGTTTTGTTTGAAACCAGCGGTGATCGATCGTTTGCCCGCTTTTTTACCTTGTTTAATTTTGGAAGGAGCTTGTCGGTTTCGCCAAGTCATTAGTGTGTTATACTGAACATTGGTTAAGCCGTGTTTTTCGCTTTTGAAACGTATTGTTCCAATTTGACAGTCCCTGTGTTTTGTTTAGTAGACGATGCTTGGAATACCAAAAGCGTCAATAAAAAGGTTTTATCGACGTTAGGACTCACGATTGCAGACTCCAATGGGAAATATAAAAATCATCGATACAGTATTGAACGATGAGTATTGCGCTGACGTTTTGCGATTATTTAAATTGGGAGCCCGAGCTGATCATCGTTACGAAGGCAAATTGACGTTCATAAATCACGTATTAATTTCAGCTTAACCTTTCGAAATCTCGGTAGTGCCTGATGAAATTACCCGCGATTATCCGGAATAATTCATGAACTTTCGTTTTGATAAACATATCGCTTTCAGATGTGTTGTAGCAGGCCGTGCCAATGATTTGTGATCCGGTAATGATGGATTCGGAGTAAAAGTGGAGAATGTGAAGATATATGAGCGTATCGAAGTTTTTGCGACGTTAACAAATTGGGCAGGCCGCGGGCGTCGGCGCAGGATTGGAAAAAAATCATTTTAATTTGAGAAAGTGATCACAATTATTGTATTAATTCATTATCCTGTCTTTTTACCACGGGATAAAAATATGGTAATTTGTTATATTCATCGCCCATTATACATTATCGCATTCGTTAATATTAAAATTAATATTCACACTTTTACATTCAATGCATCACAATTTAAACCTGTTTTTGTTAAACTCTTACTATCAATAAATTAATAGTTTAAAAATACTTTATCATTTTTTTTTGGTATTTTCATTTGCTATACTTTGACCTTTTCGCATATGTTACTTCCTTAATTTACTCGTTATTTTTCGTAACGAATAATCCTTCGATGAAAGTGTATAATTTGTACAAGCAGCATAAGATATCGATATTCCCGTGTTTACAATATTCACAGTACAATTTGGCTGTCATCGCGATTTACGATTTAACATGAGCTACTTGACATTATAATAGCGATGGCTTTTACATTCAATGGAAAACTCATACAATGCGTTTATGTAGGTGTTGTATGTACGTGATCTGGAGAATAACCTTAGTAATTACATATCTCATCAAAAACATAAATGTAATAATAATAGCCAATGTTGCCGAGATAATATCATGGCTCGCGCTATCAA
>DWPV01007886.1:0-10385 GCA_018251915.1 Urbanus proteus proteus
GCGGGATGACATTTATGTTTGAATATGTGTTCTTTTTTACTTTTTAAACGCGGGTGAAACCGCGGGGTTCAGCTAGTGAAATTATATAAAAAAAACTTTGAATATTTTTGATCTAGAGCAGCCATTCTTAGTGTGCTCCGGGGAGCCCTGGGGCTCCGCAAAGGCTTCGAGGGGGCTCCGCCATTTCTTTGGCACGTCCTACAGCCCAAACGGCTTCACGGATTTTAACATATGAGGTGTCATTGGATTCGTCTCAATTGTTAAGTGACATAGGTTATATATTTTTAATTTTGCACCTGAAAACTAAAATAAAAGAGGTGGAATGTACCATTTTCTTTAAATCACAGCAATGTGGGCATAAAAGTCCAATCATTAAGGTTTTTGTTTTTAAGATTCTACACCAATAAAGCCAAAGTATGAGCCCCTCTAAATAAAAAAATAAAATAAAATAAACTAAAGCGAAACAGCGAGTCACAACTAGTATCAAATATTCGCAAATATATTCATCATTTACTAAACTACGCTTTGACAATGATTGATCTGTCACCTTATGCATATTAATGCGTTAAATTGATTTTAAATGTTATTCAGATAGCTCGAGATTGGCAACGCGATTCTAATCACTGACGGTTAATGACTTAGCCATCGTTTGGGAATGCCACTTGTTTACTGAAGACTAATGGGCACGCATACCGTACGTCAGGGATAGGTCGACTAGTCGGCTACGAATCGGTATTTTTAATGAAAGAAAGAGACAACAGGAAGTGGCACGTGGGTGAATTGAGTTAACTACAAGTATGATCAGCTTAGCATACTTAACGTCAGTGCTTGCCAGTCATTGAGATACGTTAATTTTGTTTTGATATTATCATATTATTATCCATCATCATGTGATATTATCATCCTACCTTTAGCTAAAATTAGAAAAAAAATTGTCTGTCTGTTTGGCTGAGGTAATCTTCTAAACGGCTAGGCAGAATTTGACGGAACTTTCACTGGAAGATAGCTAAAGGTATAAGGCGTAACATAGGCTACTATAATTTTTGTAACAAGTATTAGCTCTCCACACGCATGCGGGCCTTCTCGCGGGACAGCGGGATTTCAGTTATGTTTAAATATGTATTCCTGTTTACTTATTCCAGACCCACAAACGACCGACTAGTTACTAGTGCACTCCTAGCAAAACGTGTTCCACACTGGCCGTCCGCCAAGTGGACGGGATATGAACCAGTGACGTCACGTGTTTAGTGTACGTACGGGTCACGATTGACTATTTATAGATCCGATTCCACTGGTATAGCTCATAGTATTTGGTACTTACATTTGATTTTAAATCGGCATTCGTTATAGCTACATTAGTTGGAACATAAACTAATGGAGGTAGAACTCTATGTGGTTCGACTCCGGTGGCACCACCGCCACACCTATTTCTCGCCTTATAACAGCAGTGTTAAGCATTTCACTGCTGTGTTTTGGTCTGAAGGATGTGGTTCAGGAGATATACTTATCCGAGGCGTTCCAGCTCAATCCTCAGGGGTAGCAACTCATCTGTGTTCAACCTCAGCTAGGAACTTGATCTTTTCTGGAGTTGATTACAGACGTCCATGGGCGGCAGTTGCCACTTACCATCAGGTGCCTGCTCGTTTGCTAAATAAATAAAACTGAAGTGTCTGTTTGTGATTTCTAAAACAATTTTAACTCAATGCATATGAAAGTATACACCTACCTATAAATGAAATGCAAATATTAATTTTGTTTGTCTGACTGTCTGTCTGTTTGGCCGAGTTAATCTTCAAAACGACTGGACCGATGTTGACGGGACTTTCACTGGAAGATAGCTAAAGGTCTAAGACGTCACATAGCTACTTAATTCTTTTTAAAGCATTAACGCGCGTTCCACACGCATGTAGACGTCGTCGCGGGAACGCGGGATATCACTCACGTTTAAATAAGTACGTCTTTTTACATCTTTAATGCAAGTAAAACCGTTGGGATCAGCTAGTATAATAAGACAGATATAATTCATCCTTATGTAACTTCAGATAAATTTATGAAATAAGACACATATTATTGTAACATCCAAGCTTCCGCATTCCAGATTATTAAGAAACTCGAAGGAACCGGAACATATTGTCATCTTGACAGTTCTTAATTAGTGCAATCTATATGTAGAGTGCGAGCGGGACAGGCGATAAAACACGTAGGTGCGAGCGAGATGGAGTTTTCCATAAATGTAGCGTGCGAGGGGGACGGACGAGAAAACACGTAGGTGTAAGCGAGACGGAGTTATACATTATTTATATGGAGCTGGCTGTCCATCTTCATATATCGTTTTGTCTGTGCATCAGTTTTATTACTCGTACTGTTTAGTTATCTTAGTTTCTATTACGATACTATTTCGAAACATAGAAAAATATTGTATCTGTAATGTACATTAAAGTTATTTTTGATAACGGTTAGTGTTGCCACAATCTCTTTTGATCAGCTGCTGTGTTCTGGTCTGAAGGGTGTGGTTAGGGAGGCATACTTGTCCGAGGCGTTTCAACTCGGTCCTCAGGGGTAGCAACGCATTTGTGGTTAACCTCAGGTAGAACCCTGATCTTATCTGGGGTTGATTACAAATGTCCATGGGCGGCAGTGGCCATTTACCATCAGGTGGAACTGCATGCTCGTTTGCTACATCTATCATACAAAAAAATCCCGACTGCGTCAGAAGGAGGGTAATATTTTCCGAGCGTATGTATGTATGTCCATATTTTTGGCACGCCCTACAGCCTAAACGGCTTGACGGATTTTAACATACGAGGTGTCGTTGGATTCGTCTCAATTGTCATAGTAACATAGACTATATTTATTACCTATACAAGTTAGTAAAATTGAAGTGTCTGTTTGTGATTTCAAATTATACACGATAACAATAAAGAAAATGCATTTTTTGTGTCTGTCTGTCTGGCTGAGCTAATCTTCTAAACAGCTGGACCGATTTTGACGGGACTTTCACTGGAAGATAGCTGAGGGTCTAAGGCGTAACATAGGCTTTAATTTTGGTAATTTACTGCCTTATAACTGAAAAAAGTGGTTTTATTTAATCAATCAGTTTTTTTAATAATATTACTAGTTTACAGCTCTTTATTTAACTTCCCTTCTTAGTTTCTTAGTAAATAGTCAAATCTTGCAACTAATTCTGAAACCAGTTATACAGATTGAGATTAAAATTTGCATACACGCTTAGTTTTGATGGCTGATGATTGATATATGACTAGACTAGTGATGTCCTTTGAAATGGCGGATTGAAATATCTATATGGCGGACCAATTATCTATACAAATAGTAATATAGAAGTGTCTGTTTGTGATTTCAAAATAACATATCTTACTCAGTGCATATAAAAGTATGTACAATTGTACATACACAATACCTATAATGAAAATGCATTTTTTTTGTCTGTCTGTCTGTTTGGCTGAGCTAATTTTAAATATTAAATTAAATATTAATAACAATTAAATATTAAAACATAACTGAAATCCCGCTCTTTCGCGAGGGGGCACGCATGCGCGTGGAGCGCGCGCTATTGCTTCAAAAATATAGTAGCCTATGTTACGCCTTGGACCTTCAGCTATCTTCCAGTGAAAGTACCATCAAAATCGGCCCAGTCGTTTAGAAGATTACCTCATCCAACTCTTACCTATACTTAAACTCCAAAAACATATTTTATGAATGAGCTAAACATCACCTGGTCAATTAATTAAATGATATATCAAACACTACGGCTAAACATCAGAAAGCCAATAGAACGGCGTTTAGTAAAGAGCCTAGGCTGTTAATTGAACATCTAATCGGGCTAGTTCACTGCGACATTATCACATACATACATAATTTATGTACAAACACACATAATGACATGACATCTGGCCGTTAGCCACATTACGACACCCGTTCATAGTCTCCGTAACACATTGAACGAATCAAGCGATACTCTCAGATGAGATAAGATACGATAATTTAAAAATAGAACATATATTATCTTTTTATATATGATCGATGTAGCAGACGAGTATGCATTTCACCAATGGTGGCCACTGCCGCCTATGGAAATCTGTAATCAATCAAGGTGCAACTTAAGGTTGACCACAGATAGGTTGGTACCGCAGGAGACTCTGAACGCCTCGGATAAGTATGTCTCCCTTACCATACCCTTCAGACCAGAACACAGCAGCGCTTAACACTGCTGTTATAAGGCAGAAATATCATTTTTTTACTAAATGCATATGAAAGTATACACTATACTAATAACAAAAATGCAATGTAATTTTTTGTCTGTCTGTCTGTTTGGCTGAGGTAATATTTTCAACGGCTCGACCGTTTTTAACGGAACTTTCACTAACATATAGCTGAAGGTCCAAGGCGTAACATAGGCTACTTTAATTTTGGAAACAAACATCAACGCGCGCGCTACGCGCATGCACTCACAATCGCGGGGTGTTATATATATGTTTCGATATGTATTCCTTTTTACTTTTTTAAAGCGGGTGAAACCGCAGGGACCAGCTAGTAGTTTATAATTGACGTTCAAAAAGCATTCTGTTAAGGATCCACTTGAAATAAAACATTCATTAATTTAATTTTATACAGAAACAAAAATAACAATATATCCTATTCAGGTTATCAACACAGATTAGGTACAATATTATAAAACGCAAACCAAACACGAAAATATTTTTATCAGTCTGTATGTTGATAAAGATATGGTCACATGTCACTGACGCAACCACATCTGGTTTTACGACCTTTCGTGTGATCGGATGCATCAACGGACAACGGACAATATTTTTTCATAAATACACTAGTTGAACCCCGCGATTTCACCTTCGTTAAAAAAGTAAAAAGGAACACTTATCTTAAACGTAGTTAACACCCCGCGCTCCCGCGAGGGGGCCCGCATGCGCGTGCTAATGCTTTTTTCGAAAATTAAAGTTAGGCTACTTGCCACGCCTTAAACCTTCAGCTATCTGCCAGTGAAAGTCCCGTCAAAATCGGATTTGAAATCACAAACAGACATTTCAATTATATTTAAGTATTTGTATAGATGTATCAAAAATTATAGACGTCAGACCAAAAATTATAGACACTTTCAACAAAATATTAAAGGATACTAATCTATACCAATAATAAAATTTAAGTGTCTATTTGCGATTTCAAAATAGCAACTTTTTACTTTATGCATATGAAAGTATAAACGATACTTATAACAAAAATGCATTAAAAAATCTGTCTGTTTGTCTGAGTTAATCTTCTAAAGTTCTAAACCATTGGACCGATTTTGACGGGGCTTTTGCTGGAAGACAGCTGAAGGTGTAAGGCGTACTATAGACTACTTTAACTTTCGAAAAAAAAGACTAGCGCGCGCTCCCATACACATGTGGTCACCCTCTTTGGATAGCGGGATATGTTTAAATATGTATTTTTTGTCTTTTAACTTTTTAAACACTGGTGAAACCACGTTTAAGCGCGGATAAGCCAGTCTCAAATAAATATTAGGCAATCGTAATCGCGCCTGTACCTACCTACCTAGTTGGTATTTATAGAAACATTTAGCAACTGGCCATAGCTAGGACCTAGATACGAGTTTGCTAAACAGGCTCAGACGCATATGGTCAAACATGGAGTGGATTTTATTGAAGTGTCTGTACGTAAAATTTACTTCGCGATGTTTGCGTTCAAAGTATGTCTAATTTACTAGTTATTAAATTAAAATATATGTACATCACTACATAGTATATGACAAAGTCGCTTCGTCTGTCCCTATGTATGCTTAAATCTTTAAAACTACCGAAGGGATTTTGATGCGGTTTTTTTAATAGATGGAGAAGGTTTATATGTATGCTAAAATCAGTTTTTCTGTAGTATATTCATCATCGCATTGCACCCGTGCGAAGCCGGGGTGGGTCGCTAGTTTTATAATAATACCTGATAATAAGGCAGACGGGCTACCTTATGGAAAGTAGTCACCGCCGCCTATGGACATTTGCAACACCAGAGAAGTCGCCAATGGATCGCCGGCTTTGAGGAAGAGCTCTTTTTGCAAGAACCCCATGTCATAGCGCTCCGGGAATACCTCAGCTTTAAGATGATAGAAATTGTCGTCTGAATACAAGACAAGGTTCTTAATTTAATACCAAACTGCAGTGACGAGAGACATACTTATCAGAGGCTTCCCAACTCAGTCCTCATGGGTAGCAACGCATCTGTGGTCAAACTCAGATAGGACCTTGATCTTATCTGGGGTTGGTTACAGTAGTCCATTGGCGGCAGTGGCCACTTACTATCAGGTGGACTGTTTGCTCGTTTGCTACTTTATAACTAGAATTCTATAGTAAAGATTGATTTTGTCCGCCAAAGTTTCTTGACTGTTTCCTCGCTACCTATTGAATATCTTCATTACGCAGTGTTAAACACTGGTGTTATGAGGCAGAAATAGGTGTAGTGGTAATGCCGCCGGAGTCGAACCACAAAGGGCTCTACCACCTTCAAAGGTACAATATTTTGACGGCCCGTAACAGCATGTTACGATGTGCATAAATGCGTATACTATACATATCGTACAGAACAATTCTCTTTCGTCAGCCGCAACACTTATCCGCCACATTCAACATCTGTATGTATACATACAAATGTTAAAGACGTCTCGTCTGCGCGTGCGCACGTAACGTGGAGCCAGTGGCCCGCGGCCCGCTACGCACGCCGCATGCGCCGTGAACCGGAACGTAATGCGTGCCCGGACTGAAACGGATATTCCTACATAACTGATAGATCTGCCCACATACTTCTGTACTACAGAATAACAACATTGATAACCTACTTATTAAGATGAAAGTCCTACTTGGAGGGGATTTTACTAAGGAAGCTTTTGACCTAGTGCCTACGTCACCCTTCCTCCATTGCACTACTCGCCGAAGGATGATTCCATCCACACAAACTGGACTGGTGGCGGTCCTTCACAGTTCGGTGCGCGTTCGTTCGTTCGTTCTTTCTTTTCAAGGACGTGCAAGATTTGGAATGAACTTCCTCCTGAGGTACTCCCGGAGCGCTATAGCATGGGGTTCTTCAAAAAGCTGCAAAAAGAGCTCTCCTTCAAAGCCGGCGATGCATTGACAACTCTTCTGGTGTTGCAAGGAAACAGCCACCAACACAACGCTGCGCTCGCGACGAGTTAGATATTGACTTATTTTGCTAACGCATAAAAGCGTTAAGGCGTACGTTTTTTTCAGAATCCGCTGTTAAAACTAATGACATTCGTCAACCACCTCGACCACAAATATGACTTTATTTGTCAAAATGCTTCTATTTGCCAGGCGTCAATGCGAATTGGTAGACATCACACACCTTTGAGAACTTTTAGAAACAGGTGTGCAGGTTTCCTCACGATGTTTTGATTCACCGTTAAGGCAAGAGAAAATTAATCTCTAATACGCACATAAATCGGAGGTACGCGCCTGGGATTTGAACCTTAGGGCTCAATTAAGAGGCCAATAGGTTTCAACCATAACGCCATCACCGCTCTACCACACCCATCAGTCCAACACCACCAAACCGCCAACCGGTTAATATCCAAATATCAAATTGAGCTCGTGGGTGCTTAAAAAACACCACAAAAACGCCGTCAACACCCACCGAACGCGCACAATGGGTTCTCAAGAGATTTGATGGAAAAAAGAGGTACTTAGTCACAGGGCGTGGACACATCACGTTGGATGGAACGATGAATGGGTGTTTCTGGTGGACATTGACACTTATATGTACCCAGTCTTACCAAGAGCGGACCCTGCGGCTATCTATACAAATAAATAAAATAGAAGTGTCTGTTTGTGATTTCAAAGTAGGTAACATTTTTTTATTATATGCATATGAAAGTATACACGTTAACTATAACAAAAATTCAATTAGTATTTTTAGGTCTGTCTGTTTGCCTATCTGTCTGGCTGTTTGTTTGAGGTAATCTTCTAAACAGCTGGACCGATTTTGACGAGGCCTTCACTGGAAGATAGCTAAAGGTTTAAGGCGTAACTTAGGCTTAACTTTTGTAAAAAAAAACATTAGCGCACGCTCCACGCGCAGCCGACGTCGCGGGAACGCCGGGTATCACTTAAAAGTATGTTTAAAAATAAACCTTTTAACTTCTTTAACGCGGTAGAAACCGCAGGGATCAGCTAGTTATACTTTAAAAGAACGGAAACCTAACTTCGTCGGGGATCGAATCTGGAACCGATGCGTAATATGAAAAAAATAAAAAAAAAACAAAATCAAAAATATTTTACTCAAAGTAGATTCTTTACAGAATTCTTTTTGAACGTCAATAATATTTTTCTTCTACCACCACTTCGGAAGGTGTTTAGTTAGGGAGAAGAAGCGGCGCAAGAAACTCCATAACGCACATATTTTAAAAAAAGTGTTTCAGTTATAATGGCATCTTACTCTAAGAATATGTGGAGCTGGAGCTACATCAGACCATACATTTTCATTCCTTTATTCGTTCAAACAATTTGTTTTACATTAACCATAATACAAACGATATCAGCTTATTTATTATGCACAAGCGATTATTTTTATCAATTTAATTAAATAATGCACTATTAATCATTAGTGATGTATTTTATTGCAGTTAATATACCATGATATTGTATGTTGTTTAGGTACCTATATTATGAGTGTTTACATATTATCAGAAGTGATATCGCATACCGATATGATAACTGATAATTGATATGAAGTAAAATGAAATGGTTTTAAAATAGGGAAAGTAAATTGCGAAGGTTGTAGAACTTTATGGTTCAACTCCGGCGGATCAAATATTTAAATATTTTTTGACAATTAAAGAAGTCTATGTTATGTCTTAGATATTCAGCTATCTTCCTGTGAAAGTCCCGTTAAAATCGGTCAAGCCGTTTAGAAGATTACTTCAGCCAAACAGACGGATAGACTGGTAGACACACAGACAGATACATACAGACAGACAAACAGGCCGACAGACACATTAAAATTTAATTGCATTTTTGTTATAACTAATTATCGTTTATATCTTCATATGCAATGAATGAAAAAATGATATGTTAAAATCGCAAACAGACACTTAAATTTTTGTTGTATAGATAAAAAATAAAGGTGGTAGAATTTTTCGTGATTCAACCTTAATGTCACCACGGCTTCATATATTTCTGTCTATAAGACAACAACAACCGTAAGTCATGCTATGGTCTAGTTTTAAGGATGTCTTAAAGTTCAAGATAATACGTTCCAACTCTATCCATGGTTCAGTGCATCTCTATGGTCAACATCAGATAAAACTAATTCGGAGTAGATTACAGTTGTCCATAACAATAACCCCTTACAATCAGATAGCCTACATACGTCTTTGCTATTCCTTAAAAAAAACTTACAAAACAACTGACAAAATACGTATTCTCAACTCCAACCTTCATGGGAACAAGTTAAACGATGACGTCACAACTTCCGTCACCCGGCGCGGTGTGGCGTTGCCCCCGGCGCAAAAACTGTACGGCTTCGTCGAAAAAATGTGGGACATTACAATAATGATTGAATGGTGGGTACAATGGTAAAAAGTGGCAAGTGCGACGATTTTATAAAATTGTTTGGGAACTAGTTTAGGCTCGTGGTTTCACGTCGTGGCTATTTGGAACTGTAACAATCAATCAAGACTTGAAGGTGGTAGAACTCCATATAGTTCGACTCCGGCGGCACCACTGCCGCACCTATTTCTGCCTTATAGCGGCAGTGTTAAACACTTCTGTGTTCTGGTCTGAAGGGTGTGGTCAGGGAGACAGACTTATCCGAGGCGTTCTATCTCAGTCCTCAGGGGTAGCAACGCATCTGTGGGCAACCCCAGGTATGACCATGATCATATCTGGGGTTGATTACAAATATTCATGGGCGGCAGCGGCCACTTACCATCAGGTGGACTGCAAGCTCGTTTGCTACTCACATGTTATAAAAAAATGTATTTCTACATCATTATTTATTAATGGCTGATCCCCGCGGGTTCACTCGCGTTAAAAAAGTAAAAAGCGATACATATCTAAACATAAGTAACACCCCGTCGTGCTGCGATGGTGGCCGCATGGGCGTGGCGCGCGCACTAATGCTTTTTTCCAAAATTACAGTATGTTACGCCTTAGACCTTCAACTATCTTCTAGTGAAAGTCCCGTCCAAATCGGTCCAGCCGTTTAGAAGATTAGCTCAACCAAACAGACAGACAGATTTTTTTTAAATTGCATTTTCGTAGGTATCTTGTCTACTTTCATATGAATTGAGTAAAAAAATGTTATTTTGAAATCACAAACAGACACTTCAATTTTATTTATTTGTATAG
>DWPV01007887.1:0-10384 GCA_018251915.1 Urbanus proteus proteus
ATGGAGCGTTTCTCAGACGTTTTTCGTTTGACATTTATATGGCGACGTTACATCTAGGGAGTATATAATCAAAGGTCTAGAAACTATTTGTTTCGAAATTATAATTTTCATCATCAGAACTCAGATAAATAAAATAGGTAGATTACTCACCGCCTTGTATTTGAGTGAAGCCAAAAAAACTAAGCTACTTTTATGTATTTATACGCACACACTTACACAAAACTAGCGTAGTTTCTTGTCAGTGCCTTTGTTTATTTACCCTTACATAATCACTTTTATAGCCGGACCATTTTAAAAATGGCTTCTGTTTTTTGTTAGGAATGATAGTTCTACCTACTTTATTTATCTGAGCATCAGAAATATATTTCCAGAAAATCATAAAACAAGGCGGGATATAAATACTCGGATTGTTGCTTCACCGCCGCTACAATTATTACACATCTCTGTAAATTCGTCGTTATATTAATTTTAGGCTCTAATGTGTCTATTGTTTTGGTTTAGCGTGGAATTTCCCAAGATTTAAAATTTAAAGTAAAACTGGGAGCTGCAAATGGAATATAATACATATAGCAGTTAGTTGTTAAAACGTTTGTGCATTGCAAATGAGTAGTAGTTATCAGTATGTATTATCAGAATTATATTTATTTTTTTGCTTTTAATAGGTTATGCAGGTCAAGGGATTGGTCAATGGCCAAGTTTTCGTTAAAGTAAACCTTTTTTAAGGACCTCGGTTAGTAAAAATCCGTCCGAATACATGGCCGCTTATTAACTAGCAACAAGTTATAATGGATTATAATAATGTACACAAAACTTTGTTTTTGTTTAGTTTGTGATTGTGTACTTAAGGTGATATAGAAACGCACTAAAAATCGCGACCAAAGAAAAGACCCAAGTAGTTTCAATTTAATTAAAAAAAACTATTTGGACTTTATGTATACACTTGCAAGTGATATAATATCGTGTTTTACTTTTAATTGCTTCTACAATATTCCCAAGTACAATAATGAATTCAAAATTTGAAATTTCTGAACAGGACCATCCGTATTCTAACATAAAGTTGGTTACCATAACGAAGATAACCATGTCCTACCTCATATTCCAACGGTCGTGTCTTCGAGAAATCAGGCCACCGTGGCCCTGTGATTTTTATGCGTATTTTAAAGTTTTACAGCTAACGATCCGATTTAACTACATGTGTTGGTGTTGGCTTCCGTGGTAATTTATTTTTAACATTTCTGTCGATTTGTTGTAAATGCATTTAAAATTTTAATGTACTATATTCCTACATTAGGATGACCCGCGTGGTGGACCGGTCACCATACCGGTCTGACGCGCAATGGATTCCGGGTTCGATTCCCGGCCAGACATTCAGATAAATGATGAATTTAGTTTTGCCGTTCTAGATCTAGGCGTTTGCGTATTCGTCTTTGCATGTTTCCATGGCACCAACGACACACGAGAAAATCCTAATATGTGGCTATGAGTGAGAAGTGTTTTTATTATTATTATTATGTTAAAAAACTGAACCTGTCTAATTTAGGACTATATTAAAGTTTTGCAATAAAAAGGAAAAAAAAACATTCTCTGATCTGATCTGCTTTGGTGCACCTATTTTGAAAAGGTTGCTCAAAGGAAAAATATATGTGCAAATTTAAAACAGGCAAGAATCATATGACTCTATACCAAATACGTAATGTATTAAAAAGTAGATAAGTACTATTAGGGCCATGTGTGTCACGTAAGGTCGAGAGTGAAAGTAGCGTATTGTTTGTATGGATAACTATGTGTCCGTATGCAATCGTAAACTGTTACTGTGACGCCATGTTTTCTATTACATCGTTAAATAATTTGTTGTACCGTGAATGACAACTTTCGCTGTTTATGGACATCAAAATACCTTAAGGGCTGTTTCTTTTTTATTAGAAAAGTTGAAGTGCAATTTAGTAATGAAACTAGCTTTTAAGTAATAATTTTTCTTTCTAGGTGTTATAATACTTGAGAAACAATTTATATAAATAGTTTAAAAACCAGTTTAGTTAAGGTTTGATGACCCGCGTAGCGGAGTGGTTACCATACCGGTCTGAGGTGCAGTGGGTCCCGGGTTCGATTCCAGCCTAGACAGATATCTGATTGATGAATTTAGATTTCAGTTCTGGGTTTAAGTGTTTGTGAATACGTCTTTGTGTGTCCATGGCACCCACGACACAGGAGAAAATCCTACTGTGGGGCTATGAGTGTAGAAGGCGTCTTAAAAAAAAGAAATATGTATGTAGATAGAAGATTATTATCATTAGTTTTAATAGAGAAACAATTTTTCAAGGATCTGGCAGGTCTAAATAAACTGTTGGCTAATGTAAAGTTGACGTACTTTACATACTTCACACAAAACATATTAATTGCTACTAGTTAAATGTCTTTGATTCATAATGATTTCAAATTTATAATACATAGTTACTAACGTGCTTGATTGCCGCGTTGGATTATCTACTCAAGCATTTTTTGGACTTGTATTTAAAGACTACCATGGTACGGTACATCACCTATAAAGATAATTTTTAGAGCTTATTTTTCTTATGTGGCGGGCTCTTATATCAATACTCGTTTCTATTTAGCTATGTATGCCCTCCTTTAGCGGCAAATGTCCCTAAACGTTAGGCTTGTAGTCGACCCTCATGCCAGCCTCTAACTACGACCCTGAATATTGGAACAGTAATGAGTGATACTGCTATTAATACCTAAATTCTAGATCAAGATAAAGCAAAATTTGCTTATTGGATATTTTATAGATCCTGTGTAATAACTGACTTGGTGGTATTAGATCATCACGTTTAGTCGTTAATGTAATATTAATTATAATGACAATCTGGATGCAATTAACCTCAAATCCAGTTAATTAAAAGACTCTTGATCATTCACTATCGTCATTCTTGATCGTCTAAATGCTAATTATTTTTTAATTTGTTTTTTGTTTTAAAACCGTATTATTTTGCAGATATATTATAACATTATCGCTTTTAGTGTAACTAAAAATGGTATAGTATACGCGAATGTTTTTTTAAAGTGATATTGAAAACTTCAATAAAATAAATCTGTGTTTTGTAACTTATGGCTTTAAGGCTAAGATAATGACATATCATTTAAATATATGACTATGTAACGATAACAATATATGTAAATATGCATGGCATGCATATAAATATTTATATGTACTGATCAGTACATTAAGTAATATAACCAATATGTATATATAACAAATAATTTTATGAGGACATAATCACATTGGATGCGTATCTCTTAACGATCTAAATATATTATAAATTAGATATTTTTTTTATATGTAGATCGATCCTCCGTAGTAGATTTATTAGTTTGTCTTTACTGAAATAACTCAATGAAAGATAATTTCCTTCCATAACATAACAGTATTAATTTTAGACATAACAAAACATTAGCAGCAATGCCAAATTACCCCCAAAATAATTGACATTTAGACATACAAATATCCTTTTAATGTTTCTTATTTTATGTTTTAATAAAATATGAAGATTTAAGAATTTTAAAGATAAAAATATGAATACACAGACCAGATTGTAAAAAAATGTAGAGTCCCATTGGATAATTTGTAGACCCCTTATTGTCCCTATTAAATGTCCCGCTATATGAATATTTTACGAATTATCAACGGTATAGTAAACTTGTAGTTCAAAACTGTGCTCATTCGTGATAGCAGGTGGGTGTTAGGTAATTTTGTAAACAAACAAGAATGACATAATGTTATCTATTCTAATACATTCATCTTGTCTTCATACTCAGCTATAGATGTGACTACTTTAATTACGTAAACCTTAAATATTGATGATTGAATAATGCTGGTATTTCCATCTACTCCTTACTGATAAAATGTAACTTTATTTCATTGAAAGTTGATGTTAATTACAAGATTATAATTATAATTTAAGGCTTTGTTGATATCAATGTTTATTTCTTCGGTTTCCAATGGGTATTCATATAATATGTAGGTATTTATCGTGAGTGCAGAATGTATTTATTTATTTACGATAGTGATTCAAGAAGTAGGTAGGTACGTACCGAACAATTTCTGACTAAGATATTTGTTTTGAACTACCTTATTATTTTCAATTGATTAGCTACTAGTTAAGAAGACCTCTTAATTAAAATTCAAGGTGACTTAAGTTTTATTATGATTCATACTTACGTAATATACAAAATTTACCTACCTACCTACCGATACTTACGTACGATATACGTACCCCTGCTCAGATATATACAGTTTACACAGGTTAGGTAGGCACAATTTGATAACTAAGCCTCAATTATCATCAAAGAAAATTGTACCAAATGTAACATATTCTTAAGTACATTATCGTTACTAAACAGTGCGATTCGCGTTCAAAACATAGTAAATGCTATAATATTTATAGGCATACAGCCAAGCGGTTCGTGGGTTTCTAAACAGGTTGTTCAGGTCTTTATTAAAATTCACCTTGGCCGGTTGCACGCCCTTAGTTGACATAATACATGACTAACTCAAGTAAACAAACTTTGTAAACTTCGTATTTGTAAATTGCTATATGTATGTAGGTATAGTTTCAAAATGCGGATTCACTTTCTAACTACATTTAGTTAAAGACAAACCGTCAATTTCCAGGACATTAAAACTATTACAAAAAGTAAATTAAAACAATTCATGATTTAATGATGCATATAAAAATAAAATATAAAATTTTATCGCATCTCAATGTAAATATAATCTGCGTGTTTTTTACAACGCAGCGCAAATTGCGACGTAAACAATCGAGAGAACTAGGTATTTCGTAATAAAAAAAAATCTCACCTTCTCTTACGAAAAGGGCCAGCAGCAATACAGGCACAAGAGCGATCAATCTTGCCATTTTAATTCAAAAACACCCACGAACGTGAACACAAGTTTCGAAATAAGAACGTTGCACGACGCGATCGTTTCGGTATGTTCTCAACGAGTGAATGCTGACCGAATGTTCAGTTCAAAGTGAACGGGCGTGCCAACGGAATATTTCTATACGAATCCCACCGACATGCGGCTGCGACTCGCCGCTGCGGCTTTTAATTAAGACAAGATATTTTTACGTTGATTGACTCGATTTGCCATGATTAATCTGGCAATTCGATCTTTTATTTTATTCACGGTTAATTACTGTTAAAAACATGATGCTACCCGAATTGAGTATTGAGTTTTTGATTAATTATTTATTTGTAAGCTTAAAACAAATAATAACTTAATTGTCTAAATTTCATTTAGGTACTGTTTAAATTTGTGAAAGAAACGGCATTTTAATCAGATGAAATTTCAAATTAATTTAGTCTCTATCTTACATTAAGTCATAAAGGATAGGAAGGTACAAGAATACGAATGAATTTATACTTTACTCCTAGGATGTCTCCAATGAATCACATTCAGTTCTGTTATTTTTAATCAATTCCAAGTCTTCGAAACACATTCCTCTTCATCCGCCTTAATTTGATAATAATATCAATTTGTCCATTTAATATTTTTAAATTTAACTATGTACCTATATACTTAACTATAAAGTAACTTCGACTTACACAAAAATTCTCACGCTAGTTGCTTGATCTACCAGAATTACTTTTTTTTAATTTACAATATGGCCAGCATAAGTTTTCGAGTGAAAAATTAAGCTAACTTTCAAATGATTTATTTTTTAATATCGAAACACCGCAATAAAAAAACAATAGTTCAGGAAACATTTTAAGGCAATTTCAATTTCATTTATGACTCTCGATAGCCGCAAACGCATGTCTCATGACGCAAAGCCGCGTGTCGCAGCGCATAGACTGTGCAATCATCTACAAGTATATTTTGTGGAGCGCGCCAAGTTGTTTGGCGCGAAAACTCTGATGTGTATTACCAGAGTATTACGAGATTTACGAGTAGCTCTGTGCGTACGCACACATGACACAATATGTTGTAAATATCGATTAGTTATAGATACTTTCATGTTATCGAATAAAAGTAGCTCCTGATGGTTTATAAAATGGAAATAGTAAACAAACAAGAAGCCGACCTAAAATTAAAGGGTCAGTACCGTTCATGGAAGTTTGTAATTACTTACTTAATGGAGTTGCTGTAAATTGAGTTTGAGTCTTATTTGCAGTTACTGTCGTGGCAATTGCGTAGCTTATTGAGAACTAATTTGGTAAGCTTCATGTAGGTATCTCTTCAAAGTTCAAACCAGTGCATAGCAGAACTTAATTGTTGTTTTAAGCCAGAAATAGGTGTGTCAATACTACTTCTTTACATATACTGCCCATAATGTAGATAAGTACATAATGTTTTCTAGTCTTGTTTTCAATCCGGTCTCCTGTCGGATGTCAACATAACGCCGCCAAGAGTATCGGAAACGAAAGTAATAGTATTTACTATCGATACTATCAAATCAGAGAGAGTGTTCAATCCAATGGGGTCATCGACATGGACGCGTAAAATTAATGTATTGAGTGTTGGCAGGCGTCCATTTATACGAAAAATGCCGACGGCTTTGTCCGCTGTCCTATTTAATGAATATTATGCACGAGTCTCCAAAAATCGAATACGGATCGTCTTAATACAGAAATAAATTAAAAAGAATAAGTATTACGACATAATATGTCGTAAAGCTTGCTTTTGCTTACTTGCTGAAGGGAGAGCATTACCTACTAGTAAAAATGTAATAGATCGATCAGTAGCTAATGTCAAGTATTAATTAGTCTTTAAAGTCCTCTTAGGAAGACATTTTATTAGAAAGGAAGCAGTTATTTTGAGTAGTTTCTATAATAACTACGCACGAATTAGAGACAACAGTTGATAAATAACTTTCCAGAGATGCTTCTCTATTTGATTTAGATTATTAAATCGACTTCATAATATATGAACTTATGACCCAAGGACAGTAGAAGATCCCTTTATTATCGTGCTCTACATCGATACTGAAACAGTTTCAGTCAAATTATTTTTAGAACAAAGTTTTTCTTAAAACTTTGATGGCATCCCGTAATAAAGTGGTGAATTCTTGCTCCAATTGTTTGTCCCGAATTAGCTGCGGAAGTGAGTAATTTGGCCAAAACAAAACAATCGTCTTTACTACTTTATGTTGTAGGATTTTTGACTTAACGTTTCTCTGATTATGTAAATTATAATAAGTACTTTGACAATCACAGTATTTGAGTATGTTGATATTATTATGTAAGTGTACTTATATCTCAACATATGTGTTTAAGGAAAATACATATGTTCAAAACGATGTACCTAACTTTAACTTATCATGAGTTGTCATACAGATACATATATCAAGAGACACTATCAAGCATTTCAATTTAATTTACGGACGTAGTGATACATACAAACTTTAAATTAGGTTCCTGTTTTAATAAGAGTTGAATACAAATAGGCAGGAATAATCTCTTAATATTATAAAGAGCTTAGTAGGTGCCATTTCCCATCGGCTACTTTTTACTTCGAATACATTTACTTAAAGTACCTACTTGTATAAAAACAGTGAGTGAAGGCAGTCCTGAGCTAAAGAGTTCTGAGCTAATGTCCATAATATAAAGATGATAAAAAGAACCAGTGCAATAAGACATTACGCCCATTACATTGTATCAATGGCCAACTCTATTACACATTTCAAGGTGAAGCGTTGTCCGTGAAATGAAATCATATAAAAACATGTAAACATGCCATTATAAAGTACCTGTTGTAAACGCTATATTGTGATTCATAAGTCACGCGCGATTTACATAGGTATAGGTACTAAACATTAATACGTGTTTACTAATGACTATGTATTGTATAGGTGGGTACGTTAAAGTAAATAAAGGTAAGTTAAAGAGTGTCTTGGAGACACACCTTGTGAAGATCAAATTTATAAGTATCACCCTTCAGACCAGAACACAGCACTAACACTGCTGTTATAAGGCAAAAATAGGTGTAACGGTAGTGCTGCCGGAGTCGAACCACAAAAGGCTCTACCACTTTAAAGTATTAATAATAAAACAATATTTCAAATATTTACATAGTGTACAGAAGTTTATAACCGCTTGAGAATATCACATGTAAAGTTACATAAGACACAAAATTAATTAAAATATCCTATGACCGAAATATATCATAGTTGGTGTCTACATAATTCTACGTGGCACGATTCGTTGTTATGTCTTTGGTATACATTCACCACATCACTACCCTACTCTGGCATTTATTATCGCATACCATACATACAAGAAGATTATTTATCGAAGGAGACGGAATTTCATCCTTAATTTAGAATAAGGCACCACTGAACGACCTTCGCATAACATGTATTTTTTCATTTGCAAATTTAATTAAGATAGAGAAAAAAATATGTTATAAGAATCTTTGTATTTTGTATTTGTAGATTGTAATTAGAGAAGTGTCCCAGGTGTGTAGTACATTTGATATAATATGGTCATTACTATCTGTGGATACTTGTATCCACCATCTATAGTTTTGCGTATTGTATCAGTGCCCAATATTTTCATTTGTATATTAAATCAGGTAGGTAATCAATGTTCAATCTTTATCCAGCAATAAAAGTCGTGAGAGTAGGAAATTATATTAATATCAATCCAAATGTTATGAAGTAAACAAATGAGACTCTTGCTTCAAAACTTTAGTCATCAGTCGTCAATAAGATTGCATAAAGATGTACAACATTCACACAAAACAAACCAAGGCGTTCCACTTGCGTAACTACGCCAGCGTGTATTTCGCAATAACTGGCGTGACGACCATGGCAAAGAACGCCATAGTTAAGTCGACGAGGGAAAGAGACGCACTGTTCGTGTTGCACCTGTCTCCCTCGCACTCGTGGCAGCTGTTGAGCTTCATGATGTCCGTGTGGGTGGAATATGCTTTTCGTATGTCGGAACAAGACCCTCTTTCAGACGCACAACCTCTTATGTAACGTGGTCTTTTCATGTCTGAAATATGGTATTTATTTTATTTAAATAACTAGGAATTTCTGTGCTATGTTGTAGGTTGTAGATATGTTTTTGCACATGTTTGTTGCCTATGTTATTAGGTACATAGCATAGGTCAGTAGGTACAATACAGAATCTTTTTTTCACAAATAACTTTATCAATATAAGCTTCTTTAAGTGGTGAACGTAGTTCCCACAGGCACGTGCAGTGCTCTACATTGATAATTTAGTCATATACTTAACGCCTGATCTGACATATTAGCACACATTCGCTCATATACGTTTTCGTAGCAAGATATGATAAATAATGGTTCAAAGTAAATTTTACTCTGTATTATTCATAATTTATAAAACATAAGAAAACAAATCAATGATTAACTCGATTGTTAATTGTAGGTGATTATTGTCAAAATAATCGAATCTCCACATAAATCGAAGTTTATGTAGCATGTAAAATAAAATTAAGCTATGTACGAAATACCTAATTTATTTAATCCTAACAGGCCAAGAATAACATACATTGTTATTCGTATACGGATTATCCGACTAACTTTGTCACGCTAGTGCTAAATCCATTCCTTAAAGAGAATCATGCCTATCGTTTATGATTGATTGAGGGAGATTAATCAACCCATTATCATATGGTGCAAACTACTTATGTCCCACTGTTGGGCAGTCTGGCTTGAGGTGTACGCTACGCTCCTTCAATCCAAGTTGATGAGAGATTATTCGGTGAACTGTAAAGAACTGCACGAGCCGCAAGAATATCAGATCAAATACTTACGTCTATATTGTTCAGAGTAAACCACACATTTGCCTTGCTTCAACGGATCCAGTGAATAAGGGCACAGTTTTGAACTTGAGTTCTTTAAGACTTCAGGGCAGTCCGAGCATACATAGCATTCTATTAAGTTCAAGGTGTTTGGACTTGGTGGTTGTGCCATTGGTCGATTTACCAATCCTGTATTGATTGGGATAATGTATCCTGAACGGTCATCGTCTTCCTGAATTGGTTGGTCTTTTGGCTCGTTATCTATAGCAGTCACTGGTGGTAGTGGTGGTTGATCTACTATTAAAAATAAGAGTAATTGGATAGTAGTTATATATTATGTGATGGGAAGTATGGATAGTACTTAATTTTACAGACGTATGTTTACAAAAGTTGATTTGTTTCACAAACACGAAAGGAAAATTGTAGGTAGGTTTTTAGGTAGGTAGGTATGTATTAGGTTTAAGCATGGAAACTTCCAGTTCATGCGCATGGTTTCTCTTGTGTTTATGGTTTCTTGTATGGTATCGGTAGTTAATTACTTAATTGAACCATTTTTTATTCCTGGCAATTTTAAGTTGCACTGTGTGGCAATCTTAAGCTGTTGTTGGCAACTAT
>DWPV01007888.1:0-10383 GCA_018251915.1 Urbanus proteus proteus
TTGTCCATGGCACCCACGACACAGGAGAAAATCCTACTGTGGGGCTATGAGTGTGAAGCGTTATTATTATTATTATACTTAAATATAAAAAATACGTAAAAATTACAGGTACGCAGATGAGAAAAATAATTTTAAAATTACTTAGGCACAATTCGTCACTTCTCACCTCGGTAGTGCAACCTGTCCGGTGCCTAAAAAACGACCTACCTGAGCGTGTTCCCAGAATGTGAAATTGTAAACGTCGGTAGTTTGTCCACTGACCGAGCCGACCTGATAAATGGTTATCTACTTATACGTTTACGAGAGCTATTTCTTTATTTATTTACGATAGCCTTTTGTTTACTATCGTCTTATCTATAACTAGGTGCTACGGGAATGTGTGAATAACTAAGAGAGTTTTTATAACATGCAGCTTACCTGATCGCTAGTGGCCACTGCTGCCCATGGCTATCTATGATCAACTTTCGGTTGGCCACAGATCGCACATACTACGTACGTAGTAAGTACGTTACTATCTAAGAAGACTAAGGAAACGCCTCGGATAATTATGTTTCTATTACCACACTCTTTAAACCAGAACCCAGTAGCGCATAACAGAAATGTTATAAGGCAGAAACAGAAATGGCGGTGGTGCTGCTGAATCGAACTACAAAGGGTTCTACAACCTTTTAATATAAGTAATTTTATTCCCATTATTTCCCCTCATCCGGATGGAACGTCGGATGCCACTGATTTCCACCTCTGCGTAGCGACCACATCGCGCTCCGACTTTCCTTCCGACATCAACTAAAGTTATTACTATTAATGCCCTAGGTTATCTAACACAACCAAATATAATGAAATCCTGCTTAGACAACTTTTTTTCATAATGAAAAAATAGGGATTGCAAGTTCGCATTTTTTCAATTCCCGGTGGAGATTGGTGGAAATCGCGCAAATATACACCCGCATACAATTATATTAAATCTGGTTATATATAATAATTATTAAAATTAGTCCTTCAGCCTAATAAAAGTAAAGTGATCACTATTGATTAATTGATTTGCTCCAAATCAGACCCAAATGGAAGGATTGAAACAATAAACTAACCTTATAAAACTCAATCTCCTAAACATATGAACCGTAATGGATGACCATTGAACAACAATGCCTTAATATCTAAACGTCACATTACTGATTTAACTTCTTAAAATAGATGACCATTTTGAAAACGGGCGATGAAACGTGACTCACCTTTACGTATCTGTTACATTGACCACCCTTGAGTTAATTCGCGTACAAAATACATTTACCGCTTTCAGTTGTCGTTTTTTTACCATCCGGTGTCCATTCATTGGTTGATTCTTCGTGCTTTGTGTAGGGTGTCCATAAATATTGTAGATAAAAAAGATTGGTGTTTCGTGTTAGTACAAATTCTATCTAAATACACAATGGTTAAGGTACAAAAATTAGTGACCATTGCCGCATTAAAATGAACACTAACCAGGCCCTTAATAAGAACAATGATGCGTGTCAGAGGTCTAACTTGAATGTTTCCATGTAAGTGTTAGGATAATTAGACAAAAATGGTAGAACCAAAAAAAAATCTTCAAACCAGAGCACGTTAACACTTTAGATACCTATGAGGAATTAAAGGTGAAGCGTCGACGCAACTGCAGTCTAATCAGCTACTATTTGTATGTCTCGGGAAAATTACAATATTATGGTCACAATAGTACCGGTCCCTGTTCAAACGGGCATGACGTCACTGACACTAATCCTTCGCAAGTGGACACCCAACAAAGCGAAGGATACACTGATAATGCGTTATAAGTGAAGCTAGTTTTTGTAACGGTGGCCCAGTTTCCGTTATGAATTCGTATAATAGACCGCCGGGTTCATAATTTAGGGGTAGTGACGTCACGTTTTCTAAAGCCTATGTAAAGGTCAGATCTTACAGACACGTGTATCTGAAAAGAGTGCCAGCTATGAATGGATAATTTTGAATTACAAAATTCAAAGGTGTCATAGTCAATTTATAACTTTTTATTAACCCCGGCACAAATTATCAGAGTAAGACCATAATCGGCCAAAAACAAGCTGTTTTTATCATTTATTCTATATATGCACATAACTTTAAAAAATCGGGGGATCGTGCGTGGAGTTTTACCCCGGATTTACATTTTAAAGTACAATGTATCAAAATATATTATTCTAAATGAAAAGAAAGATGAACGAATTTAAGCAGGTTAAGGATAAAAATAACTTACTTCAAATAGTAGGCACTTCCATCAAATGTTATGCCTGATATGAGTCTACAATTCTACATAATATATTTTGAAAAGCTTTCGAATCTTCAAGACTATGTAAGACACAAATTGTCAATAACAATAAAACTAGATCCAAAGTTTATTTGCCGAATTAATGTGACTTTGGTGGACCGTTCTTAGAAAATAATACAGTCCGTTTCATAAATAGATCGTATCGTCCAGCTTTAGTCCATAACTCTTCGGAACGAAGCCCACAATAAGTACATAAATAAGTGTTCCTATCACCACCATTTTAATAAATTGGTGTTTATTATACGACTACGCAAAACTTCAATCAAGACTCTTTCTGTTTCAAAAAATTAACTTTCGTACGAACGTACGTACGAAACGTTTTCACGAACATTTTTTTATTGTCTTTGAAATATTTGATAAGTTGCGTTTACCTTCAGTTTTAAAGAAAGGGTAGCAGACCTTTTCATTGAATGTGATGTCATAAAAGACAGATATGTATAATTAATTAACCATAAGTTAAACAAAAAAATCATAAAGTATGACACTTGTCATAAAGTAGGTACCTACAATTATTTAAACAATGAAATAAATCAATTGAATTCAAATTCGAAGAATTTACTAGGAGCTATTAAAGAGTAGCATGATCCAGATCATATGCGAAGATCAGTTTTATCGTAAAAAAATAATCCGAATTACGCACGTTTACAAAGTTTCAAGCTACTTTGACATGTCTAAATTACAAGCTAAGCGTAAAAGCGTTACAGAAGTGTAAAAAACTAATGTTGCACACATTTTGGGGGAAAAACAACGGGATGTCGTAACAAAAACAATTTGGAATGATGTCCGATTTTGTTACAAATGATTAATTATATTATGGTGTAATATTATGCATGTTTTATGGTTGTGACATTTCATAGTACAAATTGGTCTATAGTGACTTGCAAAAATCTTTCTAGAAACTTCAGATTGTTTTTGGGATATACCGCGAAATTCGTACATATTTTTTTCATTCTTTTATTACCTACTTAAAAGAAATAATATACAGCTGCATTACTTTATATGAAGCTTTTCAGGTTAGTTTTCACGGGTTGCATCTGTTATCGAGTTCAGCTATATAAAGTTGAATAAAAAACGTTCTTACACGGCAGTGATCTGTGGTTACATGAAATGGGTGTGGTAATTCTACTAGTACTAATGAAGTAAAAAGCAAGTAATTTAAGGCGGTGATGTAGATAAAATTAGTTATAATTTTTAACCGGACAATATCTTAAGGGTTAAAATAATGACAAGGTTTTACTATCTATTCTACTCCATTCTTTGTAGCAAGATTCCATTATAAACAGATTAATCTCATTTGTTTCAAAGTTAAGAAGACTTGGTTACATGAGTCACACGTACTTAAAGGTCAGATAACATATTTTGTTTACGTCAAGCAGAAAAACATAGGTATTCTATTTCCAGCTCGCTATTTTCGTGTTCGTATGAATCGATATAAATATTAGTGTCCCGTCAATGGAGAGTGCGACGCAGCCACAGCGTCGCCGTCGCGGCGCCCGCTACAGGTTGATCTATTATCGTGACTCGCGCAAACAATCTCGTCTAGTGTACCTAGTTCTAGTGTATTCGTGTATTGTCTTACTGGGTGACCGTAAACGATATGCTAAAAATATTCGTCGTGTCATTAATGTAACTTTTGGTAATAAAGTTACAGTTACTTCTAAGTCTTTGAATGATTAATATATTGTTATGTTTAGTTCTTTAGCTCTTATATTGTGATAAAATGATAATAAACTGATTTAACTATAATTGGATAAAACGTTAAAACACAATTATATCTATGTATTGGAATCAAGAGTATTTTGTTTATTGAATTATCAAATAAATAGAAATACATTTTTTAAAGATTAATTAAGATATAATTGAATTATTATAAATTCAAGCATGGTTTTGCTAATTCTTTATTTAAATCATGTATTATTAAAAAAATACTTTGTTAAGAAAACAATGTGAGACTCTTAAAACCCGCAATAACCCACTTTATTTTCACATTTTAAAACAGTCTGTATATACATTTTTCTTTACATAATCAACTCCCACGCGGTTCCTATGCGTGGGCGATACGGGATGTATTTGTAGTATAATTCGCGAAAGTTTGGGCGGGGGCGGGCGGGTACGGCGCCGCCCGGCCTTGGGTGACGCTACGAAAATAACTTATGCAGTATCTTAGTACTAGATATTTAGCTAAGTTAGGTTTTGGAATAACAAACTATCCTTAATATATTGTTTTACTAAACAAGGAGTTGCTCATAAATTAGTTAACTAATTAGTATGGATACGACTGGATTATATCAGCGCTTAAAGGCTCCTAATTAGGTACGTACTAAGGTAAGATGTTAAATTGGAACCTTGATTTCGGGTATATTGTATTGAAAACAATGCTACTATATAGTATAAATTATAAATGATAAAATAAATTGCTTTGTTTTACAACTAAACTGCATAGTTATTTTCGTACAAATAATTGACTTGTTTCATGGGACATTCATATTGGTCGCCAATTAAAGTTAAGTTGGATAAGCGGAAAATACCATCTCATGACGGAGATTCTGTGGGAAATAACATGTTATAACACATTTCAGAGATTTTTATTATGATTACACATTCAGATCGTAAACTGTGTCAGTTGCACATAAGTAATGAAATCTTCTCGTTGATATTTTATTGTTCAATAAACATTTTATTGTCGTGTTCGCGAATATTTTCCACCGTCGGCTCCGTTAGCCGTCTTTATGTATATTTATCAGTTAATAAAACAACTAAAAATGTCGACAAGTGACTTTATGTTTTACTGAATGCTTCCTTCATACCGACATAGAATACCGAGCATTATTGTCGCGTAAATAGTGCGAGATCTTTTTTACTATGTTTTACATCTACAGAGAACAAACTCGGTTACTTCAGTGACGAGTGTAAAGAGTCATGTAATATTCATGTGGTATTTAGATGTGCTCTTTTGAATACTGGAGTGCAACAATGTATGCCTGACCTCAGACAAAATCAAGTAGAATAAAATAAAAAATAGAAATAACAGCGAATGTTGTGATCTAGGGCAGCGGTCGGCAATTTTGGCAACGCGGGCCAGCTAGTAGCTACTCGAGGAGGTGAAGGTCCAATGGCCAGATAGCAATTACCCGAAGAGGTCAAGGTCTGATGACCGCAAGGGGAAGTTATAGAAAGAACTGCAAGAACAGGGTATTAGACTGTGACGTGTTGACGATTAGTCTAGAGAATTTTAACATCTTCGTTTTCTGTCAGGGTAATTCCTGAAGTATGTAAGTACTTCAATACGGACAATATTGATTATTTTAGTTTATAATAACATTACCTAAAGTACTGTTATATTATGACAAGTATTTGTACATAGTAAAGAAAAGGGCAAATAAATGTTTAAGTTGGAATAAGAAACTAGTCATTAGAGGGTATAATGAAGGTAATTTAAACACGATAACACTTGAAGTCATTTTAAGTAGTAATTATTGCTTAATTACGTCTTCGGGCGACTAGCGAATATGAGTATGACCAAAAGTCATTGGAATTTGTATCATACTAGTTAAAACTCTGACTTCATCTGAAATGTGATTTTTTTTAATTAATATCTTTAGCTGTTCGTATTTCGTGCGTATCTTCGTCGTCAATCCATCATAGTCCCACTAGACGCATGAGGCTTCTCTCAAAGTGAAAACGATTTAGGCCATAATCTTCACCTTTCTTGACAAGGGATCACTAATTTTTAATTTCGCACATAAGTTTTAAATAATTATGATAATTCAAATCTCAAGCCAAAATTTTAACCATGAGTTACTTGAGACCCCAGATTAAAAGAAAGATTTTCTTATCTCGAGATGAGATGCAAACCCATTATATGTGTTACGATTATGTGTGTTATGATTTCTTTGCACAACTTGGTGCGGTAGGTTTGTATCGTATTTCTCCGTGTTGTTCCAAAGCGAATTGATCCAGAAAGGTACAGTTAAGACGGCAATATAGTCGTATATCGGATATTTTCAAACCGCCTGTAGTCGTTTTCAAATGTGTCATGCGATATTTAACAGCTTTTCAATAAAAATATTAAGACAGATGGCTTGACGTGCCCTCCGAAGCGGTTGTAATTTGGCTTTTAGTAGTTAGCCATCCGATTTTATTTACATTTGTCATTAACTAATTTGTTATGATAATCTTGATCGCTCTGTTCACTGCTCACAAACACAGAAGCACAACAGAAACAGCTACTACTGAAAATTAAAAAAATGTGCATTACCAAGAGTAACAAACTTCCACAAGACATTGTTTAATATTATTCAATTATATACTAGGATTACACAAATAGGCGCACATTATCGACTCACATACGATTAGCATCGGTTTCGAGGCCAGCCTGTATTTAATGAAGTCATTAATGTACATTCTGTATGTCTATAACGTGTAAGATTTTAGTGCAAATTGAAACGTGCGTCCTACATCCCTGGTACCGAATTTGTAATGATGTTTACATGTTACACCGAGATTGTTCGGGAAATGGATTTAAAAAACAATAATTTAGTGTTGCAGATTGACTAATGTATTAAAATAATACTATATTTTATGTATAGTATTTGTTATATTGTTTAATATATTATCGTCTCCATATTACAGTCCGGGAAAGTCCTAGGTACACTCAACCGTACTATTTGGGTCTAGTTCCGTAAGCAATGGAAGCAATGTCGATGTTCGGACAACTGTGGCACCCGTTTTAATTAAAACAACTCATTTTAGAAGATTCCTCGTGATGACCCTTTTCTAGTACTGCCATAAAATAGCATAGTTCTAAGAGAGTAAGAATTTTAGGTTCCTCAAACTTATGTTATGAATACGAACATACTTCTAGGATATTTTTGGGTCTTATCCTAATTAAATAAACTTTGTATACGTAGTCACGGTGGTGTGGTATTTTGTAATTGCACTGCATTACATTAAACTTACAAAAAGTACCAGATTTGTCAATATCGTACATGTTTACGCCGATGATGACATTCGCCCGTTTCATATACCTTTTTATACACCTACACCAAAATATCAACACTTTTCGGCTGTTAAGTTTCTTTTGTCGTTAAATATTTTATTTAGTAGTTTCAGATATAAAATGCTGTAAACATGTTATGTGATATCTATCATAAGAGACGCCCACTTGGGAATGATATCACAAACGTGTTACACAATAGGTAAGATGATTTCTTCCATTATTTCGGTCACCCTTAACCTTTGCAAGAACCCACGCGTCCCATCCCGTCGTTTGGCCACCATCCAGTTCCTCATTCATGTTTTCTACAACTTCATTTACCTAGACTATTTTGGCAAACGTCAGCGGAACTCATAATAGAACTGTTTCAAAGGAAAATTAATGAGATTCCACGAAATTTTACTATGTACGTTTGACGTCGTATCTTCTACTTGGTTTGTTTGGTTATGTTTTTTCTTCGTAGTGCTTGCGATTAATAAAATATTCATTATCGAACATTTGTATATTTAATATCTGATAAGAAAAGTGAAAAATTAAACCAAATTATAGGCTTTAACTGTCTACATTACTTTAGTAACAGTAGACGCAAAGAAAGTGGGATTGAGGTAGGTATTCGCTTACAAATGGCTTCATCCCTTCTTGTTTTACTGCAGGGTCTCTTTATACAACCGTTATCATCACCACTTTCCTCCAATATGTGTGCGTGGATAAGAAAATGTGAGGTCGTACCGGATGATTTCAACCCATAAGGTCATCGATGGGGTTTTAGCGCCAAAGCATGAGAGCACATTTTTTTTGTAACTAGCAGTCGTCCGTCTAAATTCCGAACGAGATTTGCTTAAATTTGTAGAACATATCGTTTGAGATCTTTTAAAAGCCTCTGAGCTGCATGAACTTGTTATACTTAAAGTTATACATAGTATACTTTTCATATCATTCCCATTAAGCACTTGACTATAAAATTACATTAACTATGCGCCGTTATCGAATTTATCGTTTCTAAATTGAATATGCAAAGCACAAAAGTTTAATAAACCAAAACGTGACAAATTCATTACTTTACGATTTGTTTACATCTGAAGCTATGTCTTGGAAGTTGTTGGGATAAGGATACGAATGCAAATACGATGCTTATCTAAAGTAGTAGATATATGAGAAATTAACGTTGTTTAAACACGCTTATCAAGTAATTAAAACCTTGCATCGAGACACACCAGTCGTATGCAGGTGATGATAACGAATAGATTTATTTACGTTGAATATCCAGTGTTAACCTTTAACCTTTCCAAAATTTTTCGACCCACGTAAAAATACATGGCATAGGGCCAAGTCTTCTGACGCAATCGGGGGTGTCCATTCATAAATTCGCTTTCTGCGTGCTTTATATATAATATTTGTATTGATCTTTGGCAACAGTGGTGCATTGAGTTATTGAAAACTTTTTATTTATGACTCTTACAATATTAGAACGTACTATACTTTTTATATGATTTACTTCGTCACTGGAGTCCAAAAATAAAATTAATTCGAACAAAAACTTGTACTTAAAGGTAATTATTTAGGATTATTTTATTATCGTATACAATAAACGTAACATTAAACATATAAAATTGTCTTTTGTTTGGAAAATCAGTAAAATATAATAGCTATAAATTAACTTCCTAAACATTACCTAAAGCTGATCTTTACGAATAGCCGAAAATATCATTGATAAAAATCAATTAACTATATACATTAATATACAATGTTGCTAAAGAGAAGAGACTTACAGTTTTAAGTGATGAAAATGTAAAATAGACACGGCTGTTAAACGAAGCGAGCAGACTCATCGGCTACGAATTCAATTTGTGCTGTCGGTAACGGAAATTGTTCCGCGTGAAAATTTTGTAGCCTATTTTCAAGGCTCGTCTTTGCGCTTTATGTACCTACTTGTTTACGTATTACAATTTTAATGTACAATGAAATAAAAGGGTTTTCTTAATTAAGATAATAAATTTTTATATTGATAAACATTTATAGGCGATGAAAATGTGAAATAGACATCGCCGTTAAACGAAGCGAGTACATTCATCGGATTATTTTCATGTTAACATATTTCGAATCTGGCCTTTGCGCTTTTTAAACCTATTCGCGCTGTTTTAATTTTTAACGACATAAAAAGGTTATTTGATATAAAAAAAAAATATTTAGGTGAAGTACAGTTATCAGCATTGAAAATGTAAAATAGACACCGCTATTAAACGAAGCGAGCAGACTCATTGGCTACGAATTCAATTTGTGCCGTCGGTAACGGAAATTGTTCCGCGTGAAAATTTTGTAGCCTATTTTCAAGGCTCATCTTTGCGTTTTGTATACAATTTATACACTTACATGAGTTACATACTAATAAGTTTGAATCATGATTATATTGCAGGCTTATTCAAGATGAGTGACGAGTAAATATCGAATGCTGTAGAACCTTTGGTCAGTGAGAAAACCATTACCGCCAACTTGCTTCCTTTTTCTCATTTTGAGAGGAAACCGGGGAAAATCAATTTTGTTATAACATTTTAAAATGAAGTGAAGTAATGGTATTGTATATGAGTACTATAAATGTAAGTGGACTTATCAAAGTTCGAGGAATTTTAAAATGTAATCAATGTAAACACATTGGTAGACAAAAGCGATCATTCGCTTAGTTTGTTCCCCGTAAACAGTTTGAGCGGTATGCATTAAAATTGAGGATGCAAACAAAGTGATAAAAATCTCAAAATCGAATCATACACGCCATTAATTGGTTCTGCTGGAGCGACGTACCTGAAAATTGTTTGTGCTTCGTTTTCTATAAAGGCCTGTACACACTTTCAACATACTTTGTTGGTATAATTAGGATTTTGTTTGGATAATACATTAGCTGAATTAAATCAGCCAACAGACATTTAAACTATGAATCAACGCGTAATTATTATGTTCAAATTGTTTTCCATACGTCACAACCATTCTTATATGTATCATCATCAACCCATTATTGTCCCACTGCTGGGCTCGGGTCTCCCCTCATAGTGAGAGGGATTTAGGCCTTAGTCCA
>DWPV01007889.1:0-10383 GCA_018251915.1 Urbanus proteus proteus
GATTTTAGATTTCTGTGTTCTGGGTCTGAGTGTTTCTGTATTCGTATATGTGTGTGCCCATGGCATGGAGGCGAATTGATAAACTTTTCTTGCTGTGAATTTTCTATTTTTGGGTAGTTAAGACCACAGCCTTCATGGAGGGCTGGAAACATACCTGGAAGGCCACTACTGGACATGACTAACTATGTACCTATAATTTGACAAACATCACCTAATGAACGACAGCCCCAGGTTCCAAATGGCCCGCTTGACCCCTTGGCAAGCGCTGTGGTTTCGTAAACCAATACGATATTTGGGTCGCGTGTACCGAAAATCGCGAAATGCGGCCCGTGTGGTGAATACCAATGGGTTGTGCCGAATTTTGATTAATACTTGGCATGCCTGTGATCGTGCAAGTTACATTTGCGACTTCCAATTCTGCACTTTGTTTTTGAAATGTGTATGTAAATGTAATCAACCCTTTGAGGTGCGCATTATACCCGTCTAATGTTGTATACCTATGGCCACCGTTAATAAGGTTTTTTGCCAAAAGTCACTGAGTGGCATGCGCGTTGGTATTGGCAGTGGGTGTTGATGTGGTACCCATCTCCTGTTTGTTCCTTCGTTGCATCTTATCACATCCGCGGGAGGGAGTGATGCCACTCAAGTCTGATTAATTACGTATCTTCGAAACAGCTTGTCCGATTTTGACGAAACTTTTACTGGCAGATTGCTGATGGTATAAGGCATAACTTAGGCTACTTTAATATTTGAAAGAGAATTAGCGCACGTATCACGGACATACGGTCACCTTCGCTATTCCTGTTAGTTGCTAAAGTCAGCTATCACTTATAACACGGCTCACAATCTTACTAATATTATAAAGCTGAAAGTTTGTGAGGATGGATTTTTGTTACTCTATAACTTAAGAACGGCTAAACGGATCTGGATGAAATTTGGTACACAGATAGATTGTAGTTTGGAATAACATATAAGCTACTTTTTGTCCCGGAAAAATGTACGGTTTCCGTGGGTGGTTGTATTCTTTTATCAGTGTCGATCACTCGACATGTTTATTGCATATTGATAATTTAGGGGTCAAATAACGAATTTTTATATGCAATTTAACGCGTGCGAAACCGTGGGCAAAAGCTAGTTTAAAATAAGTATATAAGAATAATAGTTAAAAAGAAAACAGAATATTGTACAATAGGTACATGTAATGACAACGAAAGGTATGGTCATAAAATTAAGTAGGTACCTACTGTGTACTGTACTGTGGAATCTTACTTCCAACATAAGTAAGGATATGGATATTCGAGTCCAAATAGGAATGGAGCGATGGAAGATGACTATAAGCAATTAGTTCCATAAATTTTATTGTTTTAAACCTGCGTCTCCCAAGCTAACATAAGGCCAGACTCATGTAGTCGTCCTATAAATTGACTGATCTTCTTTGTGTATGGGGAACTCTTCCGTAACATCACTACGCACTGTTCGTAGTAGAAATTCTCCAACATTATTGTGAAATCCAACACGGCTTCTTTAGTTATGTATTCTCCAATAGCAAAGTAACCTTTAAAAGAATGTAAACATCTTACTAATATTATAAAGCTGAAAGTTTGTGAGGATGGATGGATGGACGAATGGATGGATGTTTGTTACTGTATAACTTAAGAACGGCTGAATGGATCTGGATGAAATTTGGTGCAAACATAGACAGTAGTCTGGAATAACATATAGGCTACTACGGCTATTTTTATCCCGGGAAAATGTGCGGTTTAGACATTTATTTTGTTTTCGCGACATGTTTATTGATTTACTTTTCAAACGCAAGTGATCCGCCGGATCAGCTAGTTAGTAGGTACGTAAGTATATAATAGGTACTTTTCTGCAATTTAAGATAAGTTGATACCTGGATAATCCTAATATCCTAATTATTATAAATGGGAACGTCCGTTTATTTGTTAGCGGGCACAAACTAGTTTGGTAATAAATGTCAATTTTAACAGAGATGAAAAGGGTTAGGATTGATTAATTATTTCAATGACTACTAATTAATTTACCTGCAGGCAGTTTTTCAATGCTAAATGCCATATTTCTCGTGAAACTAAGGCGCTTTAGCTCTTCTGCCGGGTGTGTTTTAAACTGACTTAACAATCTTTGAATTAATGGCTAAAAATAATAATAGAGTTAAGTAAGAATTAATCACGTTTTCTCTACATATATAGGTACACAAATAAATTTATCACAAAGCTGTTTAATTTGTTTACTTCTTGAGAAAGAGTGATGGAAAATATCCAAGCATCGTGAGTGGCTCCCCAATCCAACTTTCTGTCTACAATATCTTGAATCGTGTCAATGGATTGTTCATATTTGGGCACCGTAAAAGTAGATGTTAGCCCGCCGCCATACGCGTTGTCCAATATTAAACCAGTTATCAAGAGCCAGCCCGTAATTCTCCTTATACGCCACGACATCATATCAGCCTCAGGCTGAGACTATAACAAAATAAACGCGTAAATATTTCTACACGATTAAATCAGTTAAAGCATCCTTCGCTCTTGGTTTATACGAACCTGCGTTATCATCATTCCAAATGTGCTCAAAAATACCTTGTCCGTGGAACAGCCCCTGGCTATTGTCAGAACGACGCATGCATACAAAAACGTTAAAAGAAGAGCTATCCACATGCTTAATGTAAATGGCAACAAGGGAAGTTCCCAACTGGCAAGTAATCTATAAAAAATATAAAGTAGGTAAAATCTTTTGCTTATAATGATATTCTACAATCTAGACGAGCAATAGGTAAGTAGGTAAATAATGTTACGCTGTGTTTCGCTAATTGTGCTAAATGACTTAGGTTCTAACTGCGCGAAGGTCACACATATTTAATCTACTAGTATGTACCTACATCTTTATTTATCCTAATAAACTCAGAATAAACTTCTGAGAATAAAGTGAGACACTATGTGAGGAATAACTAAATTTACCTTAACTCACGGTTGTAAAGGCATCTAATTATAGGTAGGTATGTGTTCTGTTCTTTGCTTTTAAGCTACACAAGAATACATAACATACACACCTAGGCGCTGGAACTATACATGTGATAGCTGTTCTTATACATGGAGCAGAAAAATCCAAAACAAGAAATTCCTCGTACCAGGAATAAAGCGCGGCTGCGAAATAAGTTTATAACATAAGTAGGAATAAACATGCAGAATTGCTCGTTTGCTGACTTTGCTGTTGTCGATTTGTTCGAATCTTTTGAAGATCACAAGACTAGCACCAATTTATATCAGGAAGTGTGTCCCACGGTTCGCTCGGTTCAACATTTACCGAAATATCGACATTAAAAATGTATTATTCATCAAGTAAGAAAAATTCAGATCATTTTTTTTTAATTTCTGAATGATCTAAGCACCTAAAGGTTAAAAAATATCTTCATCTTTATAGTATTCATGTAGATATTACTCTCATGGGGAATTAATATGCTCAACCAGCCAAAATCCAGTAGAGTTGCATATTTATTTTATTTTTACATTAGATCACACCATATTACCTTATGTAGGTAGGTATAAGATTCTTGTTGCGATATACATTTAGAATTACGTTACATTATTATTAAAATCATACTTAGTACTTATATAATATACCTAGTTCATTATATACATAGTTCATCATAAAACCGTTTTAATTTCCCTTAATCGATTGTAGAGCAACCTTAATGTGCAATTCTTTGCATTTTAAACCTGACTTATTAAAACAATATGTTTGTTTATCAAAAAAACACATGAAAACACTGCATACTTATCCCAATATCAGCCCGATCCTCCACTACATTTCCTATTACACCGACACCAGTGAGATTAGCATATATTTCGCCCCACTCGTGAGCATCGTCTCTAACTAATTGTACGGTACAATTTACCCATCTGTATGAAAATAAGACCATATAATAATGATTAAACTTAATTAACATGCAAACTTTTAGTATGTTCCAGCAATGTACGATTGTCTTTGGAAATCTCAGGGTTCACGTCCTCAGTTTTTATAACTCTACAATGGCTCTAAGCACCAAAATTATGCTAAAGTGAATTTAACATTAAATACTAATATTATAATGTTTGTAAATTGATAATATGATCGTATTAAATATTTATCTTGACTTTTTTTTTGTACAGCGCATATTTTCTAACATAACTCACCTGCAAAATTCGTCCACAATTCTCATTTCCATCCCATCTCGACCAAGAGGTTCAATATCACTATTAAGATCTAGTAGTACATAAGGCTTGTAAGTAAAACATGCGACTTTCAGTACTTTACCTTCCCAGTTTGACATATCATGAGGAAACAGATTGGCTTTCCTCGCAAACATTTTAGTGCAAGAATTCCATTGATCTAACGTGAGGGGCTGATCTGTATTATCGTAACCAATGTATTTATGTGTTATTAAATCGTATTCTTCGCAGGCGCCCTCAACTTTAGTGGGTACTACTAATAAAATGTTTGGCACAAAACTGGCCTCTCTCATTTTTAAAATACTTTCCAGTTTAAACTTACTACTCCGTCCATCAACTTCATGTGCTGGTAAAAATACAATTTTTCTATCGCTCCTTCGAATGTTTCCTACGTGTGAAACATTATCAAAAGCGTACATAAATTTTTGAGGATCACTAAGTCTCACAATGTAATCTGAACAACCGTTTTCTGATGCATCAAGCATTAATTTCTCCAATTCTTCAGTGTCATTACTCACTATACGCATAAAACTTATAGAAAATTTGAATTCAAATGGTGAATCGGATACTACAGTAATACAATAAGATGTCAAAAAATATTGGTTCAATATAATTTGTAAGAATATTTCAATTGGAAAAAGGGGTGCAGTTAGTGCTATCATTCTGAATTTAATTACAAAAAGTCGTATTTTAAAAAGCTGTATAAATATAATGCTCAAAGTCAACAGTCAACTGTTCTTCGATGATTCTAATAACTGTCATTTTCAGATAACGTTTCCCAGTTTTATGTATGTGATCAATGTTTGTATGACACAAAGTAGTTTAAGGGTTCCTTTGAAGTTCCTTGAAATCCAATTTGTCCAATACATAGATAATCTCAAATACATGTATTTTAAGTACACTTCTGATAATAAGTGCATTAGTATGATTGTTAAATACCAAAATTAGATTTACAAGTACATATTATGGAAACCGTACATGAGGTGAAGGTTTAAAGGTTTGAAGGAGTTTGAAGGTGGTAGAACTCTATGTAGTTCGACTTTGGCGCCACACCTATTTCTGCCTTATAACAGCAGTGTTAAGCACTGCTGTGTTCTGAAGGGTGTGGTAAGGGAGATATACTTATCCGAGGCGTTTCAGCTCAGTCCTCAGGGGTAACAACGCATCTGTGGTCAACCTCAGGTAGGACCTTGATCTTATATGGGATTGATTACAGATGTCCATAGGCGGCAGTTGCCACTTACCATCAGGTGGTCTGCATGCTCGTTTGCAACTTCGATCATATAAAAAAAATGAGGATGCATGAGTGCACCTGATGGTTTACTGTAACTCCATTACTACAGCCTTCAAACCAGTGTTTTAACTGTTACTATTATCACAAATTATAGGCACTACTAACACGAATGATATTAACTTTCACAAACGTTCTAAGCCAAAACAAACTTTTGCTACTAACAACATAATAATTATACGGAATCGTATTAACGTAGTCATGTTATTGAGAACTTGGTTGCCTATGTTTTCTTTATGGTATGCCATTTGTTTGTTCAATGCAAACACATCACATATTCAAAAAGACATTTGATGAAAGTATGATAGCTATTTATGATTACTGCTTACAATAATTACGTAAGCAGTTCAAAGAGAATTAATGATTTGTAATTGTACACTAGATGCCATTTTATCTTTAAAAATGGAAGACAATCGTTAGAATAATGTCAGTATAATTTACATATTTAAGTTTTGACATTAATAAAACTGAAGTATTTTTTTAATATCTACTTACCCATTACGATACAACTTATTGATGTTTCAAATTCTAACTTTTCAAAGTGGCATTGATACGTAAGAGTAGATAATATAAATAGATAATTTCCTGTGTTCTTCCTATGTTCTTATTTCCTTGACACACACATAATTTAAAGCTCTAAAAAACAACTACTCTTTAATACTGAAATTTAGACGCTACCGTTTTTATGACAAAACAAAATAAACATGAAACTATTTAAAAGACGCTAATTTCGAGCCGCACATACAACACTACAGCTAATGGATATTTTATTATTGTTACGCGACAAGACACACGCGGTGTCCTAGCGCCACTAGGATTACGACGCTTATACATTCTTGATACTTAAAATCCTGTGCGTTTTAAATGTATTGGTTGAATTGGGGACGCAATTAATTATTTAAATTATGGTTTGTATTCTTGCAATGATCGTCAGACTCTACCCGCACTTAACACCTGTAGTACATAATAGGCTAAGTGGGCTTATCCCTTCTGTAACTCTGAAAGGTGAGGCGCATCGAGCGGTGGAACTACAAAGAATCGACGAAAAATGGGTGCTCAATTTACATCCTTATTTAACCTAGCCTTATAACAAGTACGTACTTTGAATCATTGAGTCGAATGAATATCTAACTATAATACAAATCTAAAATATGTATTAGCTCTACCAAAACCCCATATTATCCTTAAAATAACACATGCAATAATAATACGTGCATATGTATTATTCTAAGAATGACATTTATAAAATGTACAAACAAACAAATTATCGTGAAATTACCCTAAAAAACATGATATTGACGGCCCCGAAATATTTTTTTTTAAATATCTTATCAAGAATCATCGGTTGGACTACATCGCGCGTGTGGTCGATTTTTTCTATTATGTTAAGATTGGAATGAACTGCGGTGAGCTACTTCATACCGTATTACACGCTAATTCTGTAAACATCGTGAGATCAATAGAAATAGGATTAAAGACGGTAAGTTAAACAATATGTTTATTGTTATAAACAATCTATAAGGTATGTAGAAATAGGCATGGCAGTGGTAGAGTCGATTTCCGATTTCCACATCATTGCCGTTGCTGGCTATCATTAAAAGTTAAAAACTCTGCATTAAAATAAAACACGTAAAATGAACAGCATTAAACAATGTTTGACTAATCGTATTGAACATTGTTAAGTAAGGTAGTAATTTAAGGTAGGGAAATACCTACATATGTAACTTAACCCCGTCCGACACATGCGTATTATTCATATCTTCCTACCAGTTCTTTCGATGTCGTCCCATTGCCATCTCTTGAAAATTGGTGTAAGTGCATCTTAAACCAACCAAAAATATTGTTACAAGATAGTTTTAACTGTTATCCTGTCGTTAAAACTTTAGTACCGGTTTCGTCTTTCTAGTTTTACTCTATAAATCAGATCATAATGAGTATGTTGTGCAGACAGAAATAATACAGACTTTATTAATTATTCTCTTTAACAGTAAATAAATAGATACGTTACTATTACCTACTTTGCCATTTCTTAAAAAATATGGGTAAATGCATCTTAAACCAACCAAAATTATTTTTACAAGTTAATTTTAACTGTTTCTCCGTCATTATAACTTACTTATCTCGTCTTCCTACATTTACTCCATAAATCAGTTCATAATGCGCATGTTGGACAAACAGAAACATTACCCGGAGCTGTGACAAGCGCCAGAGTGCTATATCGATTCGTAACACGATACTTCTTTCGCGGCCAATTATGAACCATCTGTTATACCAGGCCGTTTTTTATTTACAAAAACATCTTAAGTAAGGCTTCCGACTTATTATAATTAACCTTTCTATCGTGTATTCTAAGAAATGTCTTAAGACTTAAGTACTTATTTAGTTTACTGTATTGTTCTTATCATTTTTACGCCTATTCAGGTTGTACGGAAGTAAAAAAAACTTTATAACAGTTCATCCGGAATGTTTATTTTCATATAATTTACGTAAAATTTATACATTTTTACATAATGTTTATTGTTGTTATACATGCATATATGTAGGTTAAACAAAATAACGCAGATATTTTCGATCAAAGGTTTGCGAATTAAAAAAGTTAATTTGATTATTTGGTTCATTATCATCATAAAATAAGTAGGAGGTATCTATAAAGCAAAGTGATTACCTGTGGTGCATTTGTCTGCCCATTTGTGCAATCTGATTATGAAAACTTAAAATAATGGCTAATGGTTCTGCTAACTGTAGAATTTGAAGATATTGCATTACGGTAAGTACAAAATAAACTGAAAATTATCAGTTTTTTAACCATTCAATATTATTATTTTAACGATAAAATTAAACCATAATAACAAAAAACATAAAAACAAAATTGTTCATCATAATATAAAAATTCCAATGAATTAATAATAATTACTTATTTAATAACCCCCTGCCATTATTTATTTTAATACAATTCATTTTAATACGTCATTCCCTTATAAATGTAAGTAGGTACTTTGCTACTAACGCAAATAACAGTTGTAAATTACAACAGGAATATTCATATAAATAACATGTTTAAAAGTAATAAATAATTAATCTATTCAGTAACGACGTCGCAGGTCATGAGAGTTCAGACCAACGTTTAAATTTTATTATGTTACCTTTTTTAATATTATCAAACATATTTCTCCTTTATTCTACCGTAAGTGCAAGTTGGGATAAATCAATGTTTTAATTTTGTGTAAGACCTAACTACGTCCTTACGAGATCTGAAGTTGCACACTCTTACGGTCTAGGCCCCTCGAAACCTAAGCAACGTTACACTTTAAGATAAAACTCTAATCCTTTTTTCTTAGTCTAGCGCTAGAGATCTCGATAGAGTCAAGCCAGAGTTTGATTTCCTCTGGACACTCGGGTTTCTCGCCAGCATCGCCAAGAAGAGCGGTTGCATTAGTTTCGAGAAGATTCTGTCTTGATAGCACGATGGCGCGAACGAAACCATCATTCAATGTGATGAATTTCTGCTCGATGAATATTGTTTTATCCTCCCAATAGACGAGCTGCAACAGATATACGGTTATCAGATACAGTACACAGATTTATTTTATATCAAACATAGCGCCTAATTATTTACAAATTAGATGACGCATTACACTATAGGAACTTTGCAACTGCAATTAAGTATGTGTTACTTTAAAATAATAAAGAAGAACATTATCAGTAAATCTTGTTTATTATATAAAATTAAAATTTTAGTTAAAAAGATTGATTTTATTTTAATATTTATCAATACTTTGTACTGTAGAGCTAAGGGTTCTACTCCTATTGTGTAGAAAACTGTAAATATGACCTGTAATTTTAATGCACTTATCATAACTATTATACCTTCGTTTCTACTTTGTAAGCAGTGAAAATGGGTATTGTTCTCCTGTATCGAATACTGGAAGCACCTTGCAGGATATGACCGTTAACAGCCTTGATGTTCGCGTAAATCCCTGATCGGTCGTAGAAATGAAATCTTGCGAAATCTAAATCTCGGATGAAACGAGCATTGTTCATATGCTTCATCATTATATCAATGTCTTGAGTTGTACAAAAACCTGTAATATAATGAAAATCGATTATAATTGCGTAGGTAGTTAGCAAATGTGTGTCGTTATTTAATACTCAACATATAATGTATATAATTAAGTTAATAATTGGTGGCGAAATTTAATGATTTTCGAGTTTCTCTATATAGCAGGTAGTAGGTATGTAAGACGAAACAAGTACACTTGTTATACATATACCTATGTTAAGGTCACAAGAAAGGGCTTGTGGTCTGTAATTGTCTCAAAATTTGAGTGTAGTCCTAGCCGAAGACAACGCGCTATCGACCATAAATAATTTTAAGATAATTCAGAAAGTTACTTTGCTTTGCATGTTTTCATATTAAAATCCAACATTAGGTTAACCTACCTATTACTGCGATAAGAAACGTTAGTCATAAACATTTTATTAAGAAGGTCCTTTTATTTATTCATTGTTATTTATGTAAATGTTCTTAGGTATACTTAAAACTGTACTTTGATATAAGACATTTGAAACGGTTTTATAGTAAAACTAATTTATACTAAACAAAACAATTGGAATAATTTTACTATCATAGACAAATTCGCTAGTAGAACGGAGCGCTATGACATGGAGCTCTCCAAAAAAGGTGCAAAAAGATCTCTCCTTCAAAGCCTTCAAAGCGATGCATTAGCGACTCCTCTGGTGTTGCACATGTTCATAGGCGACGATGACTACTTTCTATCAGGTATTATATTACAAATAAAAATATTTTTAACAAAAAAAATAAACCGACTTCTATGTCACTAAAAAGTATGAAATAATTTTAGTTCATTC
>DWPV01007890.1:0-10380 GCA_018251915.1 Urbanus proteus proteus
CGCCGTGTCAATCTCGCGACATGTTTATTGATTTACTTTTCAAACGCTGGTGAAACCGCGGGGATCATCTAGTTAAATAAGTTAACACAAAACTGCTTTTTACTAGAAATCGGTATGACGGTGTTACTTATCGTACCAAACTCTTTCTATCACCATAAACACATTTCCAAACTTTAAAACTAAGTTCTAGGTCATTCTAACAAAATATCATCACCTGCTCCACAATCGAACGTTAAATCTTCGGTGTTTACTTTGCATGAAAAATAAGCTTGTGTAGGATCACAACCCGTAACTTTTTACCCAAGTTACCCATTCGCAAGATTTTATATGACTTCTAAAGTAGTTCGTTTTACGACACCTGTGCATACTCTGTTTGCTCATACCCTTTGGCTTCTTAACCGTACGGTTATAAAGAAATATAACTTTTGTCGGCGCTATTTGTTCCTTTGTTTTAAAATCCTCGGCAGAGAAAAATGTACTTGTGTTCTTGTATTACTGTATACCTATTTCTTCCTTAACTGTTGTTTTGTTACGCTTTTCTGGATTGAAATATGGTTTGCCACTAATACGAAAAGTTCTGAGTATCTGGTAATGGCATTCGATAGGTATTTTACTATTTGAACTTGACCACAGATGTCCGGCAACGACTAACGAATAGATAGAGAACATACTCGTTAACTACTTCTAGTTAATTAGAAAACTTTTATCACTTTAATGTTCAATTTAAGTGAGAAGTCCTTGATTTCAAAACACTAGAGCTCTTTTACGATGTATATTAATGACTGTATCACTCACAAGATTAAGAATCAGACTATGATCACATCAACTTTCCAAATTTTGTTCTTTACTACCTTAACATCAAATAACAGTTGAGTACCTACTACAAAGTTGAATAATTTCTAAAGTAATAATTAAAGTTTGAATGAGATCAGACAAATCTTTTTAAGAAGCTTATCAAGTTGTACAATGAATTTTATGTGGTCATACAAACAAAAACCGAATTCCTCCAAGTTTCAGTAGGTCTTTTATTTTTACTACAGTTTATCCGTTAGCTTTGATACTACTTCCAACTTGGAGAAATTCTTTGTATTTTCTTCTTTATCAACTTTGTTTCAACGCTTTTGATGTTTTAAGCTTCTTAACTCTGAGTGTTTTGTTAGGTTCTTCACCAATTTTATGTTCTTAAACAACGCAGGAAATATTTTCACTTAAATAAAAATCAATTTGAGGAGATGAAACTCTTGTTCTTAAGACTTTAAATTGTATTAAACATTATAGGGACTTCAGTTTAAAATGATAAGTATATTTATATATTTTAGAAGTAGCATACCGTTAAATTGATGGTAAGTTGCCACTGCTGCTTTCAGCATCAGTAATCTAATTACAAATAGTAATGCTAGTCAAGACTACGTTAAAACGCCTCATGTTCTTTACTTATATTGATACACTATCAAATGAAACTTCATTGTTTGAGATATTATGTTAATTACATTCGTGAATTATATAGTTTTACTTTGTTTTAGTTCTTTTGTATGATTAAATAAGAAATGCTTTATTCATATCGACTGCTAATATATCATTTTTATTACCTTACTTATCATAAATTCCCATTTCAATAAATATCTCCACCAAATTTTCCACCTTATCATTTATATTCTTATATATCGGCCGATGTCCCTTTTCAACGGGAATATCCATAACATTTCAGATTTTGTTACATTATGTCAGATATCTTTCAAACGGTTAGGGATCAGGTCAATTGGGGGTAGGTACCCCGTCAGCGCGTTCCTACCGTTTATTACGAGGGGTCGGACCCTGCCGTGTTATCAATAAGTTTCTGGCTTTAGGTAAACGATCGACTTGCCCATTTTTCATATCATCCCGCCGATCTAAGTTAAATCAATCTTGACTTGAGTACGTTTACTTTTTAGCTTGAGGTTGGAGCGTCTGTGTATGAGTTCTTTTGGATTTCACATTTCGTTTTGAATTTATTATTAACTAGCTAGAATAAACTGATGTTATTATACATATAAACCGTCCTCTTCAATCACTCTATCTTCAAAAAACCGCATCAAAATCCGTTGTGTAGTTAAAGATTTAAGCATACATAGGGATATAGGGACAGAGAAAGCGACTTTGTTTTATACAATGTAGTGATTTGTTAGTTCATTTAACAATTTATGTTTATTTATGAATTTAATACAATCATAATAATATGATTCAGTATCAGCATCTCATTCAGTATCAAATTTGTAAAAAAAATCTTATGAATAGCACCTGTCATTGGCTTTGGGTGTAACTCATATTCCATTCGGTGGATCATTAACGATGTTGATAGGCAGTGACCACTCACCATCAGATGCATGATCAGTTGCTACTAGCTTTATAAAATATTCTGAGATCCCAACCTTATTATCTAAACATTTGCTTAAAGCGCGTCTTATCAATATTTTAGAAGGGTTTACGGAAAAACATAACTTTGGACGGTGAAAATTTTATACGATAGGGGTGCGAGGGTGTTAGACAGAGACGGACATAGCATTGTTACTTCGCTTAAGGCTAAGTTAGTATGTCGTAAATTTTTGTCTTTGGAATTTTAGGGTGTAAGGTTAGTGTATATCATGGATTTTATTTTGCTTTGTTGCTTATCAGTGCTCTGCCGCATTGCAGCAATTTGATGTTATATTCAACTCAAACTCAAATTAAAAACTACAACTAAAGTAGTCATTACTGAACGAAATGTTGATGTCATACGGTCAGTTACAATTTTTCTTCTTACTGGAATACAACTACCATTGCAAAGATCTGACAAGGAACTGAAGAGGATTTTCTTTGTTTATGGTGCAGATCTCATATCAGACTTACTCTGAGGCTAAGTTCAGTTAATACCTATCTAGGTTCATGTTTATTACAGATGTCCAATGACGGTAGTGGCTACTTACCATCAGGTGGACCGAATACTCGTTTATTACTTCTTTATTAACATTTCCTGCTTCTATAATATGACTAGCTTTTACCCGTGGCTTCGCATCCATCAAATTACATATAAACCTTCCTCTTGAATCACTTTATCTATTAAAAAACCACATTTAAATCCGTTGCGTAGTTTTAAAGATCTAAGCATCCATAGCGATGGACAGCGGTAAGCGACTTTGTTGAGCTATGTAGCGATTATAAGGTAACTTATTACACTAACAATTTTCGAATATTTCCACAGATTCCAAAAGCGGATTTATGCAGCAAGTTCTACAAAATACTCAAGTAAGTTGCGGTGTTAAGTTTTGTTAGCACCGATGTTGAGTTTTAAGAGTGTTAAGATTAAACAAGTGCAGCCAAGCTATTGTTCGGGTTTTTTGGCACAAGTTCCAAATAAATATTACAGTATGTTTTTGTAAGTTTCAACTTCGTTTTATTCGCTTTTGTAAGCGTTGTTGAGTTGATGTTGTAGTCCCAAGGGAATTATTGCCTAGAGCGTAATGTTTTAATTCATCTGAAACAGGAGTAGGTTTTAGGTTTGTCGTGTATGTTTCAGTTTTAAAGAGAGGTATGATTTTGTGACAGTTAATATTTTAAATTGAAAATATGAATAAAAATATTGGACTATTTGCAAATCGTGGCTCCCAAGTAAACTATCGTATGTCTAACAAGTCAATTTTACAGGAGAGCAATTTAAAGATATTTTCATGCATCATACCTTTAATATTAAACTTTTTTAAATATTTTTTACCTTTAATAATGTTTTTTAGTTCTATTTGTCTTTATGCATGGATAAAAAAGAATTTATTTATAAGCTGCTCTCCTGTAAAATTGACTTTTTAGACATACGATAGTTTACTTGGGAGCCATCGAAATCTATTACGTTGAATTAAAGTGAGATACGGAAATTCACACCACAATGCCATTGTCTCCATAAAAACACAAGATATATGTTTTCCTTCGAGCACCCATCGATATAAATATATTTTCAGCAATTACTTTCAAGACACACATAAAATCGTAAGAGCTCATAGCACTTTCCCTTACTCAGGACCAAACTGGAGGGTCTCAGTAATATATCGGTATTGCGTATTGGATACGGAACTAGCGAATTTGAATAAAATCCCCTCATAAAATAGTCGCCTTTCCTTTGTTATAAGGATGGGGAGTATCGATAGATTTATCGATAACCTAAGTACGATACCGAAGAAGAAAAACTTCACAATGCACTCGTAATTTGTTATGCTGTTAAAATAATTGAAACAGAATGATATAAAAGTGAAAGCATTTAAAATTTATTTAATGAATGTAATATATTATGTAAAACACTACCTACTGAATCAAAATAAAGTTAAAAGTCATCAAGGTGAAGTCATGACTACAAAGTTATTTAAAAATTACAAATAAACGTTCTCATAAGAATTTTATCTATAAAGATTATGTTTTATATAAAAAACATAACATCCAGAGGAAATATAATTTAAAGAGAAACATCTCATAATCTTAGCATTAAGGAGGAGTTAACCAATTTACTACTTCGCTATACATTTTCGCAAATGAAAACTTTTAAGTAAAATACTTGAAAAGTATTTGCGCAATGAAAGATGAAAGTCCGTTGTAATTTTATGCTGAAAACACATTTTATGATTGTAGAGCTGATAATTAAAATTTTAATTTTAAAGTACTCCGTCTGACTGAATACTGGGATGGCATTAAGAGAAATACGTTTGCCTAAAGTAATCTTTTACATATTTTACAAAATAGTTGTAATTTATTTTTGTTGTGTAACTTAACATTATATAACATAGCATAATTGTGTACTTTAATACAAATTTACAAAATAAACCCTATGAATAGGCTAAGATATAACAGTAAATTGTAGGTACCTTATTCTCATATGTTAGTCATCTTTTATTACTATTATTTTTTTGTTTTGATTCACCTATTTGAGGGGTAAAGTTAATCCTACTAATATTATTGACGCACTTTAGTGGTATAATTCTATAAAAATAAATATTTACAGTTATGCTCATATATTATTGTCCAACATATTATGTCTTTTTATTTTTTCAATCGATAACTTTTAAGGGCTTACTAATTCTTAGGTAAATAGCATTTTGATTTAGTGTCTTTAGGCACTTTTGCAAATAATTGAGATTTTCGCAACACATTATCGACTATAAGAAAGATAACCCTAACCGTTTACCCTATAACTAACCAGTAACTAATCATACTAACTAACCATAGTGGAATAGTAATAACTAGTAAATAACCACTAACAAACCATATTTCGAAAAAAACAAACTCAACATCGATAAAAAACTCAACACAATCCCAACACTACAACAAAACCTATCACAGGCGTTAGGAGCCGATCTGACCCGGCCGATCCATCTCGGGTTAACTCCAACATAAACCTTGAGGGTTACACGTTTTACTTACGAGTTCCGGTTTAACTAGTTTACTCAGGAAACATAAGAAAAAGTGATTTTGGTATTTTACCGCCTAACTTTTATGTGTCATTATCACACGCCTTTTTTTAGGTCGTTGAATAATTTGAATAATAATTAATTAAATACTAGATTCTGCCGGCAGCTCCGCACGCGTTAAATTGCCTATAAACCTTCTTGAGCCACTCTATCTATTAAAAAACCGCATCAAAATCCGTTGCGTTTTAAGAATACATAGGGACAGATAGCGAAAAGCGACTTTGTTCTATACTATGATAAGAACTCGCATATCGGCTTCCTAAAGTATTGAAACCAGAATTTGGCAAACACTACCATGTTTTTTGAAATTTCGATTGGGTAGCCTTACTGTTTCTTTAACAGATTATTCTAAAAATCATATTACATGAATAATGAAATAAGTATTAATGCTACAAAATAATCTAATGCTAAAATGTCATAAACATTTAATGTAATGCCGTCAATCATTTGGCTTAAATTTCGTCGTAAGGTTTATTTATTGAAACAAAGTTTATGTTACTATGAAAAGTTTATAAGTCAGAGGTTGCATTGTCAACGAAAAACGAATATAAATAGTATTGGTATCTATAAAATAAATGATTTATAAGTGTACCCGAACAACTTCATCTATTGAATTCAAAAATAATAAAGATTCTTTGAAACTCCCATCATAAGCACTTTATTTTTTAATTGAAAGCGATTTGAGCGATATTTTATAAACACGATTCGCTTAAAGATATAAAAACCGGCTGTTTAACATCAAATTTCATGCTTTTGTTTCCGTGTGACAGAATAGAATAGCAAGAAAGATATTTTTTTAGTGGAACCACTTTTTTTGTTGAAAAAGTCAAATACAATAGCTTATAGCTTATCACTAGATGTAAGACGCATAGAAAATACGAACATTATTCTTTATTATGAAGAGATCGTAAAAGAAAAACGTATTATTGGCATAAAGATAACTGGCTTGGTTATAGTTTACTGCCGTTAACTTTTAACGGCTAAAACAATATACATAGTAAGAATGAAAAATGATAATATGGAAGTTTTGGCAATTTTTTTGTGTTAGTAGATTGATTAATTATATTATTGATATGTAATTGAGACAAAAAAAACGAAAAATCTTCTGTTAATATGAAATCAACAAAAAATATACATAAAATGTAATATAGTTTCAAAATAATATAGTTTAAATGTCAGTATTTTTTCATACAACGCAAAGCAATCATGTCAATAATTGAAAATAAAAACTAATTTTATTATATACTCGTATTTTTTTTTTCATTGCCTTCTCACCTTATACTTTAAAATGACTAAAATATATCAATACTTCCTGATATACGTAAGTACAAACCCTTTACCTTATCACCCTACGCTACCCTGATAAAAAAAATCAGCACCTTGTACCTTCACACCCCACTCTACCCTACTAAAAAAATTCAAATCACTTACATATAACAGTGAGAGACGCGTTCGCCCTGATGACCTTGTGCATCTGGGCTGGTCCCACTTGGCACTGGTACTCCGCGTCATCCTCCAGGGTCACGTTGACTATCCGAAGGTTGTAGACGCCGTGACGACGGTCCCCGAACATCGTGTAGCGGGGGTACCCAGGGATCACTGAGGAGAAACCTGCGGAAGAAGAAATAATGTAAGAAAAATATCGGATTACAACTACCAACTCTGATACGCAAACTAATATTTTTTTTTGTTTTAGGCTAAAATTAACGTCTTATAACAGAAGTGTAAATTACTGTGTTCCGGTTTTAAGAGATTTGAAAATAATCTCAGACGACCACGGCCACGAGACCTAACGCTAGGCATTCGTTGCGATTTAAGGCGGCTTAAAAATACATGATGCTCTAAAGCGTAAAAAAGTGAATGAAAAAAAATGAATAAAAAGTCATAAAAATGAAATCGTAAGTAATTACATTCTACCATATTATATTGGTATTTTTGAGCACATCATGAAAAAATTGCCAAAATCTATTAAATAATATTTTGTAACACCATTCCAGAACTACACAAAAATGACGTCACTTTATTGCATATCGCATCAATATTAAATCCAATTGAATCTACGAGTAAAAAACATTTATTAATAACTTGCAGTTTAGTATCGCCTGATCGAGAGTATTTAAATCCTCGTGCAATCATTAGCGATTTCATGCGCACACCGCGAACAATTACACGCTGCTTTGAACGGTTAATAGTTAACATCACGGAATAGAGAAAGGAGAGGAAGTGGCATAGGAGCCAAGTAGCATGGGAAAGGCTGTAGTCAAACAAATACATAGAAATCAGTACCTAATTGTATTCCTACCAGTAAGAAACCTGGATTTCATTGGTTGCCTGTTGTCAACAATAAACGAGGTGTGTTTGCGAAGTTTAACAAAAAAAATCTACCCAAAAACAAGCTTTTAGTGTCTCAATGGCAAGCAGTGACATTAAGTAGGCACAGCTGTTCAGACTGGTAGTCGTCTCGATTCGCGTTGCCAATTCCAACTGACTCTTTCTTCCATGATAAACATAACTGTGGTGTTGAGTGGAAAATATACTTTCTATAACTTATGGCATAGTTGAATTAGTTCGATGTTTGGTTTCTCGTGGAGTTTATAAAAAAGGTTCAATGTTCGATTCCGGTGGAACTACTTATTTTTTGCTTTATAACCTATGCAAGGGCCATTTGTACTTCCATATCATAAAGGGACAGTAGAATTTATTTTATTATATACAATATAATAATTTAAAACAATACCCAAACCGACCCTGAATACCTGCCTAAACAAGACTTAAATTTGACCTTATACGAGTCGTAACATCGAATATACTTAACCGGGGAATTGAACTTGGAAACATTTTAAACCATATTGAATAAACTGTACCTACTATATCTTAAAATATTTGAAGCATCAATTGTCAAACTAAATAACCTCCATTTCTTGTATTATTTCAATTCGTCCCTTTCAAGGATGACCCAGACAAAGGGTTCAATCCCCTTCGTCGGGGTTAACAACCTTTAATGTTATCAAAGTATTTATATGACGACTTACAGTTATATTATATTCTCTTTATTAGGCCTAATATTGAAATATAATCTTCTTAATATTATACAGGTGAAAATATTTGAGAATGGATTGATGTTTATACTTTCGCGCTATAATCACTTATTGGATTTTTTTACATTATGGAAGGAGCAATAAAAAGTGGGCATTGCCGCTCATGCATCAGATAAGATCTAAATTCTACCTGAATTCGACCAAAAATGCGTTCAATCCGTCTACTAATTTGGAACGCCTTGGATAAGTATGTCTCCCTTACTACATCCAAGAACAGCAGCGTTGAACACTGCTGCTATAAGTCAGATTATAAGTGTGACGGTGGTGCCACCGGAGTCTAACCATATTTATTTCTTCCAATTTTTAACTGAGCCAATTAAAGTATAATTTTCTCACCTGCAACCAAATCATACCCCAATATCTTAATTGAAAATCTCAAATATAAATTTATTGGTTATCCTAATCCAATTACGTGATCGACTGAATTGCTTTTCGGATTATTGTCTCCATTATTGAGTTTAACATCTTGCCAATTAGAAAAGTGGTCGCTAATTGGATCCTTTACCTTTCTGCTTAATGAGTTTGATTTTTAAGGATGGAATTTACCTTTTTTGGTGTAATCTGATATATTTCACGATATTTTGCAGTTATTCTTGATAAATATTATTATATTTATACAAATAAAATTGAAGTATCTGTTTGTGATTTAAAAATAACATTTTTTTACTCAATGCATATAACGATACACGATAGCTATAACGAAAATGTAATTTAAAAAAATATATTGTCAGTCTGTTTAGCTGAGGTAATCTTCTAAACGGCTTGACCAATTTTAACGGGATTTACACTGGAAGATAGCAGAACGTCTAAGGCGTAACATAGACTACTTTAATTTTTGAAAGTTCCATACGCATGCGCGCGCTGTTGCAGGGGAGCAGGATAACAATTATGTCTAAAAATGTATTCTTTTATCAGCTATTATTGAATAAAAATGTATTTTTATCGTGATATGAAGTGCCGAGGTCACATAAAACATTATTTATTTGTAATGGTGGTAAAACACTTTGTGGTTCGACTTCGATGGCACCATCGTCACACTTTTTCCGCCGAACAGATGTGCAAAGCGCTGTTGTGTTATAATAGGAATATTGCTGTAAGCGCAGGGGTAGCAACGCATCTGTGGTCGACCTCAGGTACCATTGTGTTTTTATCTGCGGTTGATTACAGATGTCCATGGCAGTAGTCATCATGTATTCATCATATAAAAAAAACTTGTATGTTTCTCATGTTTCCTGTCCTCTTTGTATTTATAAAATAGGTACATAGGATCCAGGTCTTGTCATACACGCATGAATACTTACGGACACGGAATTTCGGGGGTTCAGAGCTTTGTCGCTAACTCGAGCCCCGAAGCAAGGTTGAAAGGAATTTTTATATGGATTTTTTGCATATTTATCATTCTTTATTTAGGATACTGGTTTATATATAGGGTATACTTTGAAGTATGTCAGTTTGGTAGAACCCTTTGTGGTACCACCGTCACACCTTTTTTGCTTTGTAGCAACATTTAACGGCGCGCGTGGTGGAGTGCTTACAATACTGTCTGGTTTGTTACTGGGTTTGATTCCCGACTAGACAATTATCTGAATGATGAATTTTGATTTCTGTTCCGGGTCTGGGTGTTTGTGTATTGTTTGTGTGTATATGGCAGCCATGAAATACGAGAAAATCCAAGTATAGAGCCATGAGTTTAAAAAGTGGTGTGTACCTATAGTGTAGCGCTGTGTTCTGGTCTGAAGGGTGTGGTAAGGGAGACATACTTATCCGAGGCATTCCAGCTCAGTCCTCAGGGGTAGCAACGCATCTGTGATCAACCT
>DWPV01007891.1:0-10380 GCA_018251915.1 Urbanus proteus proteus
TATCTCCGTTAGTATCAATAGAGGTTTAGGTATAGGTACGTACCTATACCTAAACCTAAATATATTTTTATACATATCTTAGTCAAGTAAAACTTGTTCAAAAGACTAAGTACGAATCATGTAATGCACTTTGAAACTAAAGATAGGTATTAAGTACAACCAAAAGTTACAATACCTAGTTTCTTTAGTTTAAGAAAGTAATGTAAACTTTGCAAAGCGTTCTTAGAATAGAAATCTGAATTATATTGGTTTGGAATATTAATAAATTCAAATATTGAAACAGTAGGGGGTCTGTTGTGATATTAACATTTAAATTGTGTGCTACAGTTTACGACTTTATTATTTAGTAACATAACCCGTAAATGGTTCAAGTTGATATTGATTAGTATTACAACCATACCAGTGCGGTTGAAACTTATTGAAACAAAGGGGATAATAATTTAAAAACTCTTCAGTCAGTGTTTGGAGAAGCCTTACTGTAGCCTTGCCTGCAATCCGCCTAATGGGCGTAGAGGGGGCTCGTAACCTTTGTTTAGGCTTAAGGTGCCACTTTAGGTTTCTAAAATAAATAATCTGGAGACGTAATACTATTTTCTTGGTAGGCATTCATTGCTACTTCATGTCATCTAATAGATGTAATTTAGATCATAGATTGTAATTTAGATCACGACAATGAATGCATCTAATTTACGAACTTCAATATACCTACATAGGTATTTTTGCATTCTCTAAGTTTAAACTTTATTAACAGACTTCACCATATGTATATCATTTTTATTCGATTAAATAATAAATAGGTAGTAATATTAAGTTAATATTCTATTAATAAGTTACAGAACTATAAATCTATACAAAACTTTAAAAAATATAGAAGCCAACTTCAATACTCTAATGACTTTTATATAAAAGCACTGCAATCGCATCTGTTATCTCAATCACTTAAACAGAGTTCAACAGCATTGCAATTAAACCAAACTAAGCCCGAATACGTATGACGTCACCAATAGCTGCAAACAGTGTCAATAGAAGGTCGCTACCGAAATAGCACGGGAAAACATTTTCGGCGGAATACATCGTAAAGTAGAGCTCCTGTGTCGCAAGGTTTACTACTTCGTTATTATTTTATACTTCCTCATTATATCATTTTATAACATCTTTATTAGATCATAGAGGTAATATCAGTTTCTGTAAAGCTTGGTTTGAAAAATAATTGCTATTTTTTAATATATTCCTGCATTAGCTTTACTTATGCTTTATTTACAATAATGCCTACTTAATTTTTTTTTTCAAATAATTACCTAATAAGATATAAATTGTATTTGGTAATGAGTAAGTATGATAAAGACAAAGAGCAGGCATATCAAAACTGAAAAAGTATCAAAACCAAATCTAATACTCCAGCGACTCTTACGTAAAAACACTACAATCAAAATCGATATCTCAACGCAGTTTAATAGCAAAACAATTAAATCTAACAAATCCTTTACATGTATGACGTCACCAATAGCCGCAAACAGTGTCAACAGAAGGTCGCTACCGAAATAGCACGGGAAAACATTTTCGGCGGAATACATCGTAAAGTGGAGCTCCTGTGTCGCTAGGTTTACGACTTCGTTATTATTTTATACTTCGTCATTATATCATTTTATAACATCTTTATTAGATCATAGAGGTAATATCTGTTTCTGTAAGGCTTGGTTTGAAAAGAAATTGCTATTTTTTATTATATTCCTGCATTAGCTTCACTTATGCTTTATTTACAATAATGCCTACTTAATTATTTTTTTTTAAATAATTACCTAATAAGATATAAATTGTATTTGGTAATGAATAAGTATGATAAAAACAAAGAGCAGGCATATCAAAACTGAAAAAGTATCAAAGCCAAAACTAGATACTCCAGCGACTTTTACGTAAAAACACTACAATCAAAATCGATATCTCAACGCAGTTTAATAGCAATACAATTAAATCTAACAAAGCCTTTACATGTATGACGTCACCAATAGCCGCAAACAGTGTCAACAGAAGGTCGCTACCGAAATAGCTCGGGGAAACATTTTCGGCGGAATACATCGTAAAGTGGAGCTCCTGTGTCGCTAGGTTTACGACCTCGTTATTATTTTCTCCGCGGTTACGACAGCCTTATTAGATCATAGAGGTAATAACTATTTCTATAAGGCTTGATTTGTAATGAAATTGATATTGCTTATTATTTTTCTATTAGACATTTTTCGAATGATTTCGTTAATATTTTCATGAACAAACAGTTATTCTACGTAATATTATAAGTATTAGGTTACCATCGTTATAATTATTAGTACCTAATAACAATAGTGTTTGGAGCTGCCGTGTTCCATTGTAAAGGAGAGAAAATTACGAGAGACATACAAGTCTTAGGGTCCAACGCGCTTGTAGCCGACTTTAGGGAGAAGTCTTAATCTTATCTTGGATTAGTTGAATTTCCATTGAGCGACAGTTACCACTACTTACGAATGGGTGGACTACACTCGGTTGTTATTTCTATAATGCATAAAAATATCCGTTTATAACAGCTAATATCTAACTTTCGTAAACGTTGCTAATAAACCGGACGCTTTAGTAACCGGTTATCAAAACGGAACTAGAGAAGAATAAACCTACAAGCCTTATGAATTATTACTACGTAATTGTTTTTAAATGTAGGGTAAACATGGAGTGAACCCCACGCATTTCGTGGGAGTAGTGTCGTGACGCACCAGCTATTATTCTAACTCCGAAAACAACTGTCACTGATCGACGATCGGTAGTATCATTTGCATAGCACACGCTTTTGCATAAATCCAAACATGAGATACGAGCCTAATTGTAAACCACTCGGGATTACGCAGGGCCTATTTTAAGACAGGATTATCACAGCCATAGCCACTTTTAGGCAAGTCTGTCACAAGTTTCCGTCATCGTGAGTACGAAGCCGAAACTCTAATCCTGAGGTTCTTATAGTTACTTCGCGTATCGCCTACTTTTAGATTTTTTTTGCAACGATCAACGTCGGTGAAATAAAAAACGCCGATAAAGTAATAATTTATATATCCCTAAAATAAAAGGCGGTTATAAGTAACCTTCTATTTCAGTCGACTGTAAATCCTTCTATTTTGAGTCTTGGAAATAAAAGAGGCTCCAAATCGCTCGATATTAACTTTGAGTTAATTTAGTAAAACCCAAATCAATGTGCCCCTTGTAGGTATATAGCACCCCTAAGAGGTCGCTAACACCTACTTTGAGCAACACTGTTCTAACCGAAGTGGCTACAATAACTGGTCACACAAGGTTTACATAATGCGAAGTTTGTGCTTACTAATAGTCGAATTCAATATCAAAAGAATGCATTGTGTGTGGGCCGAACAAGCTTTCATCCATTCATTATGTTCTCAACGGTAAGCCATTAGAGAAATTGACAAGCCAGATAAGCTTGAAGATTTCGATCTAACAACACTATTGTTTTCTTAACAACATATCAATATTATCTTTCGCAATCAATTGAATGTTTGAACCGTAGCACTGCCCATAAAAGAAACATATACATACTTAATATTGCCGTATATTTATCGCAAAACATTTGCTTATTTGCAACATATAAATTTTGTTGTCATTTATTAAAAGATTACAATTAATCAAACTATATTAAAAACAATAAACGTAAGAAAAAATATGTTAAGTTACGTTTCAGAAATCTTCTTTAATAGCTATACAATAACAATGGGAGATTAAAGTAGTTTATTTCCATAAAATGAAGTAGTTAAGTTATATTTAAGTATGCTTTGTCTGTTCTCATAACCATAGTATGCGAACATTCACGTAGTAATTACAGTCAGAGTCAGGTAAGCTTTCCCTTTTCGGAAATTTCAATTAAATAGGCAGTTTTGAAAGTCGTTTTCCTTTTACGCTACGACATGGGCATTGTTAACAAAGCGGCAAATATATGGTTTCCTAGATTCCGCGACGGTTCCCATGGCAAAATTCTTAGCTCATTGTCACGTCAAATTTGTAATTGTAATATATTATTTACATTTATAAGGTCTCAGTTAATTTTACTGTTTATGCTGAACTACAAGGAATATGTTTTAGAAGCGCGTTGTTATGAAACGTTTAAGTTTATAGCTCGTTATAAAATGCTACGGAAAATGTTTTTATGAAGCTGGTGTTCAAACGATATGATAATTAAAATATTTTAGCGGCACGCCATTTTTAAACTCAAGCACAAAAACCGTATTAACATAACTATAACATAACCCAAATAAGTTTATTGTGTTTACCTACGGCAGGAGTTTATTTATGCGGATTTAGTTTATCAGATATCTACGAGTAGGGATGTTATGGATAATAAATTTCGGATCTGGATATAAATACGGATATCTGAAAAAATTAAACTGGTTTCGGATTCGATTACGGATATTTAATTCTTTCGGATTATTAGATAGTTTCGAATAAATTCGGTTATGGATGTAAGATTTTCAAGGAATAGTAGAAGAAAAATAAAGTACAATGAGGTAATGATGAACTTTATTTGCAATTAAGGAAGTTGCATAGTTACTATGTCGGCTCGGCCGGTAAAAACCCCTATCCGAAATTATTCGATTTTTATTATATCGGATTCGGTTACGGTTTCGAATAGTTTATTATTTAGGATATCCGATAGTTTCGATTACAGTTACGGAGCTCTATAAAGTCCATAACATCGGTTTGATGACATAGATTTATGATAATTAAATAAAATACATTTTATAGTTTAATTGTGTAGCTGCATTTTTGGTTTAAAATATTAGTAATTACACAATTTATGCATTTGTATATTTTGAATAATATGCGATAGAAATAAATTAGCAAAAGACTATTTTGCATACAATTTAAGTACTCTAGGTAGCAAAATTAATACGAAAGAATATTTCTAAAAGCTTAATTAACACCTTTAACCGAATAGCAACATGGAATGTTTGTGATATAGCAGTAGGTGTCTAAAATGTTTCTTTAATCAGACGTGTAAAGGCGTAAACATATAACTGTAATGCATAACAAAATTTTACAAATATTAAATATAGAAGTGTGGGCATCTACCGTTCTATTCACTTTATTATACAAATACTTTACCTTAGATTTGTATTGGTGAGACACTGGTGAGTCTATAAACCATAACCGAAGTTTTTTATCAAAAATATAATTCCTCGTGCCTTGCCTACAAGAGGTATGAAACCATAATGGAGAAATCACCACCAAAGCTACATGAAAGAAATTTTATGTTCGGAAGAATTACACGAGAGACGAAACCATAAACGTACGCACATCTAAAACTTCAGGTCACTGGCTTTCGAACTTCGTACCTCTCGCGTAAGAGCTTAACTATCACTGTTATTTAGCCAGAGGTGTAAAGGTGTAAAAATCATAACTGTAATGCATCTATACAAATACCTAAATAATATTGAAGTCTCTGTTTGTGATTTTAAAATTACATTTTTTACTTAATGCATATGAAAGTATACACGATACCTATAACGAAACCGCAATTAAACAAATTTTTGCCTGTCTAATCTTCTAAACGGCTGAACCGATTTTGACGGCACTTTCACTGGAAGATAACTGAAGGTCCAAAGCGTAACATAGGCTACTTTAATTTTTGTAAAATCTGTTAGCGCGCGCCCCACGCGCTAGTTTAAATATGTATTCTTTTTTACTTTTTAAACGCGGGTGAAACCGCGGGGTTCAGCTAGTACCATAATAAAAATAAGAGGTCCGCAAAAACGGAAGCGGGGGCGTTGCGTATAAACTAGTGACGCTCAAATGAATTAATAAGAGAGGTATCGCACACCGCCCATACCTTCTAGCGTTGTACGGGGTTATTGTTCCTACGTCAATATTAAGTCCACGGCAATTATGGTCTTCAGTGGGGCCACGAACCGCAACGCGGAAAATATTTTCGCTTTGTGCTCCAAGCGTTGAGCGGTAAAAACTCTTGTATGTGTTCGATCTTAGTAAGTCGTGAAGTTTCGCAATAAATTCTAGCAAAATTTGCTAACTCGCGTAAATTAGAAGAAATGCTTCACCAATACTATCGAAAAGTAAAAATATAACTTTAATTAAAATAGGTTTAACGATCTAGTTTTAACAAATTAGCGAACAATCCGCAATATTTAATTAACATTTCAACGAAACCGGTCTTAAATCTTACTTATATAAAGTAGACAGCATTCAATCGGAATTAAATAATATATTATGTTTAATATATTCAAGGTATTAAAAGTTTAAATTAGAGCAGTCTCACATTAGTAAGCCTATCATTTATACTTTGCATAATTTTGCATACTAATCAATCTATGCTAACTCGCAAATATTTCGGTCAATGTCGGTTACTAAAGCAATATTATTAATTATATATCTATACTAATATTATTGGCATATCAGATATATAGATATAGATTATTCTGATATCAGTATATTTAGTAATAACTAATATTTACCCGCAGCTTCGCTCACGCTAATGTGTAGGTGTTTCTCACAAAGAGGCCGTAGGTACATTGTAGGTATAAAAGTTATTTTTCTATCCCTCGAGAGTAGTATCGTTTTTTGGGATGAAAGGAGTACTCTATGTCCTTTTCCAGACACCAGATAATATGCGTGCAATCGGTTAATTCTAACTATCGGTTAAATAGTTAAACGTGAAGGCGTTACAAACAAACAGTGAAGTAAACAGACATTCGCATTTATATTAAGTAATGTTTGAATAGATGCTAGAGCTGATGAATGTCTTTTATGCTAGTTTCTGTACTTATAGGTAAAGTACATAATATTACTGACTATGTATAATGATTAATGCGAGTATTATTATTTAAGTAAAAACTTTAGAACTAAGTTAATCAAAAATAATTATGAATCATGAAAGCTTGACTTCGCTGGAAATTAAAAGAATTCACATAATTTCTTACAGCTTATTCATGTTTCTGCACATATCCGGCTACTTTTAATATACACGATAACAATGGCATATAAAATGCGTTAAATTCGTGTCTAGATTGATATAAAAACATGTTTGCTCGAGAAAATGGAATGCTTATAACCCATTATCATCATAAAACGCTTCATTAGCCAATCCCACGCATATAACGGCCGTAGGAATTTACACAGTTGCGATTTTTAGCTTAAAAACTGCCCTGTTTACTTTCTGTGCTTTAACTTCACTGAAGGTACACACACACACATACACTAAAGGTAGGGTACCTAAGTGTTGCCCTACACAAGCTATAACAAAAGTAGAGCAATATCTTTTGGACATACCTAAATCTATACACGTAGTAGGGTATTTGCATTGTATAAAGAACATCGCAATATAGGTACTTTACTGCAAAAAACAATAACCTATAGCGAAAAACCGTCTACAATACCTACTATTACCTACATTTAGTACTTCCAAATATTAGGGTCAAACACGAAAAAAATAAAAAAATCCTCATGTTTATTCAAACCATTTTTTTTCGCAGCACCTGTCTAAACACTTATAGTTTAACATTAACGTAGGGTCTTATTTTTTTAACCTACTTACATAAGTGTAACTTTCACGGTTGAATTAAGCAGGCGATCGCCCTTCGTATGGCAACATTATGTTAATTACGGCAGTTGGAAAGTGTTTGTTATTTACGCACTAATGGGTTTGCAAATCGACTTATAAGCAAAAAGTTCTATTCAAATGTCACGGAGTTGGGTTTACGCGTCCTTACCTCATTGAGGCTCATTGATATACTTACCCTATTAAATAACAGTGTGTAGGCACTTTTATAATGTACATATTATCTATCGTACCTGTTCATGTCTTTTTAACCGACTTCCCAAAGGAAGACAGGTTATAAATTTTAAGCTTACCTACTTAATATTCTATTCTATATTTATGTTTATAAATATGTAGCTGATACATTAATTATAAAGTGTGTATGGAACCCAAAATAAAGAGAGTTATTTTAAAACTGGCTTCCAAATAGTGTTAACATCTATTCAGATGGACCGTCAGTCTTATCCATAGATTCTTATCACTGGAATAAGCTAATAAATATAGTGAACTTATGATACAGTTGCTCAATGTAAAAATAGAAAAACGCATTATCATTTCCACGAGGCAGTAGGTATAAATGTATAATCCAATAGGCATAAAAACATTAAGAAACATCTAATAACGAATAGCTTAATTTTTCTTTCTCATCGGGACATAAAGACCTCAATAATCGTCTCAATATTTTTTATGAAGACTGATTGAAGAAAAAACACGTGTCAATTAGTTTGAGGTGATAAATCCATAGATATACTATACTAGAATAGGAAAGCCATAGTCAGGCATGTCAGTGCGAGTGTCCAACAAATAATTAAAGAAGGAAGATGACAATCTTATTCTTATATTTGTCTAATCAGATTAAGCAGCCTTTTTATTTTCGACTTTAGACACATTTTTTGCTGGCTCCCCTTCTCTGAGTATAATATCTCTATGGATAAATCCGAAGTTTGTGCGTTGGAAGTAATTTATCAATTGGTCACACGTAACAATAAACACACCGCAGTCACTGACCTCCCAACTACTCGAGTTACAGTTAATAATTAACAAAACAACGGTACCTATTTGGCTAATCAATAAAGAAACGTACAGTGAGCGATACTTAGAAGTAACTTGTTAGTAGCTTCATAGTACTTCATACTGTCTGTAAACAATATTGTGTTTATTGAAAGCACAATTATAACTACCTACTAGAACGAAAATGACTTTACAGTTTTATATTTCGCTTCATAATTAGCTAATTATTGTATCATTGCTGGTTTTTTGATTAATGATTTGATGTTTAGGATATAATGTTAAATGGAATTTTACGCGGAGATATTAATTTTATACACTTCTATTATACAGTTCCAAGAAGGAAATATATATAAACATTTTATTTAAAAATAGGTGTTGACATGTGAGGAATTACATAGGTATACATATGTATAATTTGCATGTTATTACGCAAAGTATTGTAACAACGACACTTTCTGAAAATCCAAATACATTTACCGATATTCAATAAAAGTTCCTGTTTAAGTGTCCCTACAGTTTATTGAATAAGAAAAGCGTTCCATTTGCAAGACAGATAAATCTGCAATTCATACGAGTGTGGTCCCAACAGACAGATTTTTACGAGCACAAGACTATGCATCAGCACGAACCGCAAAGACATGAATAAAGATACTAGCACTTATCCGTCATTTAATTGTAAACGCTCAAGACGATCACCGAAGACTCTGAACGTGTGTGAATTCCTAAGTAGTCTGACTACATTTTGTTGTTTGATTACAGCGATTATTTCTTGTCCGCTTCTCAAACGCAATATAAATACCGCGTAATTATAAAGCCTTAAAATATCGCTTAGACTTTTTACACTCCTCGCCGACGTGAAATCCTCATTAGGCGTACATACCTAATTGATGATTCATAATGATATTTCTAATTAACATTTCTATAGGCGACACTGCGAAAGAGTGATAGCTTAGTACGAATTTTGGCTGAGTATTCAAACCCAGGCAGTTTACCACTTTTGAAAAACTTTTTTACAGTGTAGGTAGGTACTTCTGGTAAAAGAAACAGCATCGTTTGATAAAGTTCTTCAATTCAAGCTTTTTGGCAACTTTCTGTGTTTTATCACTGTATAGAAAACATATTGTAGCGATAGTATGCATTTATGCGACTTACTACGTTCTAATGCTTTCAGGAAAGTTGTGGTCTAATCGGAGAGCCAAAAAACATTGGCTGCACTTCTGCTTGCAGTGAACTTATATGTCCTAATAAAATACGCATACATTTATTTCTTCTTCTTCTTGCGTCTAGCGTGGGGAATTACGCTTGAAACGTACGTTTCATGGCCCTCGGATAACACGTCGCGACAGGCGTTTTAACATCTAGAGTATGGGGCGTTTGATTGCAGTATTTGACTTTCAAAGAAGCAACTAAATCATCAATCGTCGATGCTAAATGTAGCTATTTGTAGGGCCCTAAATGAACACTCAATACTCAATACAAGAGCAGTAGCAGGTCAATAATGATACAATACGGTTTAACATAAATCAATCTATAGTCATAGGATAACTATTAGTGCGTAAAATAGATGATAATAATGCCATTCATATGCAGATCAACTGCTGATATTTGAGTGGTACTAATTTATACGTAAATATGTACCTAGTTATCCTTACTCCTTACTAATATTATAAATGCGAAAGTAACTCTGTCTGTCTGTCTGTCTGTCTGTCTATCTGTCTATCTGTCTGTCTGTCTGTCTGTTCCACTTTCACGCCTAAACCAGTGAACCGATTTTGATGAAATTTGGTACAGAGATA
>DWPV01007892.1:0-10380 GCA_018251915.1 Urbanus proteus proteus
AAAGTGAGAACACGAGTTTCATAAAAACGTAGTACTTACTACACTTGGAGAAACTTTAAAAAATTCAATATTTCGCAATCTACAGCACAAAAACAAAAAAATAATAACAGTAGAAAACTGATAAGGAAAAATTGAGAAATTTTGCTTGTCGACGATGCTTTTTATTTTGTTTGAAATTTTACTATATTTCCATAAAGCTTTGTAGTTCGACTGTGGTGCCATCGCCACGCTGTATACTATCTACGGCTGTGTACTTACTGTAATGTATTACAGTATGGTAGTAGTGGTCACTTCATATCAGATGAGCTACATAATGGCTTACTTTTTTATATAAAAAATAGTAATAATAATATTTTCGGTATATAGCGTGATAAGTTAAGTCTTTTAACTCAAATTTATGTCATCTGATCGAAATCCCATCTATTGCGTCAAAATGTGTTTTTCAAAATATTTAACTCATAAAGTCAATAGGGCTTGTTTTGATTCAGCCATATAATATATTCTCTACCATCATCCGTATAACTTACACCAATAGGTACCTTTAGAGCAGCAAAGAAGGACGTATGACCCAGGCCTCCTCCAGTCATGGTCATCCAGCAAGCAAGGGCCGCAAAGGCGTGGAATGCCTTGCCAGCCTCTGTGTTCCGTCAGGAATACAATCCGAGACTCTTCAAAACATGAGTGAGCAGGCATCTTCTAGGCAAGTGTGTTTTATCCTAGGCCTTATCATCACTTACCATCAGGTGAGATTGAGGCCAAACGCGCACCTATTAATAAATAAAAAAAACCTTTTAAGTTGGTACCAAAGTTAAATCTATTTATATTGTATATTATTTTATTTATAATATAAAATTTAAAACATGCCCATCACGTGTTAGATATAGTAGAGCGCTTTGTGGTTAGACCGTTACATCTATTTCGGCCTAGTAACACCAATGTAGGATAATTATGTTGGAGACTTCTATCGGGGGCCTCCCAATGCGTTACTACACTTACTACTACTGGAGACTAAGTTAGAAAGACTCGAATAAGTAGGAATATCTTCCTTATCCGCCTATCAAACCGAAAAACATCAGCGATTGATACTGTTATAAAGCAAAAAGAAAAATTGTGGTGGTTATTACTGAGTCAAACTTCAACCATCTTTTTTTTCGTAGGATAATAATAAAAAACAATGCTTTCTACACTCATAATCCCACAGTAGGATTGTCTCCTGTGTCGTGGGTGCCATTAACACGAAGACGAATACACAAACACCCAGACCCAGAACAGAAATCTAAATTCATAATTCACATATCTGTTTGTCGGGAATCGTCAGATAACAATAAACAAATTTTAGTTAATTAGAGTAAATGGAAGATTACCGGAACATCTTGGAACCGCAAAATTTATAAATAAGAACAATAATAATTCATTATCTATTTAACCTTCCGCGGTATTGTTGTAATAATTAAATAAAACTATATTTATACCTAAGTTAAAACGTCAAAACAGGAAAACGTATTTTTTGTTGACCGCAGCGCTGGCCGCATTATTATTTACGAAATACGTAAACATTGTAGTAATATATAAAAATAATAAATAAATTGTTATAAGACTTGTACAAATAGATAGTATGTTAACAATGTTAACTACTAAAACTTTTAAATATATAAATAAGATAATATGACTCTTTATAACGTTTTTACTTTTTGACTCGATTTTCATTTTTCTTTTGGTTTTTTTAACGATTTCGAAGTAACGAACGAGGATTTATCTTAGTTGATAGTTAGTGGAATTTAACAGTGTCCGCTAAGCACCAGGTTGACTGAATAGCCCATGGGTGAGTCCGTGAACATCTGTAACCCCATAACCCCAGATAAGACTCCTACTGGAGGCTACGGGTGTTAATTTTTCATGTTTCAAAAGTTTCAAAAAGTTTCATCTGCGGAGTCCGACACAGATACATTGCCCTCTACCAAAATACAACAGCACTACAATACTGCTATTATAAAACAGAAATAGATGTGACGAAGATACCTCTGCAGTCAAATTAAGTACTCCACTCTATTTCTTTACAACCAATACAACCAAATATAACCGATTACTCTTTTTTTCTATGTATCCAAAACGTCAAGCCAATAAAAAAGTCCAAAGAGATTTTAAAAGTAGGTAGGTACAATTTACATATGTACATAACATTATAATATAACCGATTACTATCTTTTTTTTCTGTGTATCCAATGAAAACCAATGAAAAGTATGAGATTTAAAAACTAGGTAGGTACAAATTACATTAATAACTAAACACTTTGTGCAGCGCAGTTAAAAATAAACCTCTTGTAGATTATCTAACGTCTGATAATATAACTGAAGTGCCTGTAAATAGTTCAAACGATTTTGCTGTATTTTTACACGTGGTTGTCCCGATTCAGTTCGGTACCACTGTCACAACTATTTCTGATTTAGCAGTAAGTTGTCGTATTTTATTGTCTCAGGTTAAGAAAGTATTTCCGAAAACACATTCCGATTTGAGGACCTACCGAAAATTTTAAACATTTTTTTATGTTTTTATGAGTATCATTTATTATTTTAACACAGTAAATAATAACAATAACAGTGTCGTTAGATATTTTTATACCTAATCTTCACTACATAGTATAAAACAAAGTCGCTTTCCGCTGTATGTCCCTATGTATGCTTAGATCTTTAAAACTACGCAACGAATTTTGATGCGGTTTTTTTAATAGATAGAGTGATTCAAGCGGAAGGTTTATATATAATTTAAGCGAAGCCGCGTGAAAAAGCTAGTGCATTATAAAATCTTAAAGAAATCGTTTAGAAAATAACCACCATCAAAGCTATTTGGTAGTAAATTTAAAACTAATAAAATATTCAAAGTTGCTATAAACATGGAACATTATCGAAAAATACGATAATATATTATTATACGATAAATTAACCGATAATAGTATAACTTTGGCATTAAGCACACTGCACTTTTATGTTTGTTTAACTACTTTCTCTACAAGTCAACCACTGAGATGGTTATCTAGAATCACTATTTTAAACAAATGAAGTAAGGATAAAAACATGAAACAGCTCAGGGTCCAAGGTTCGAATTCTAGGCACAAATCTCGAATTATTCCAAGTCGATCAATGAAATCAAATTACTCGTAAATGTTGTAAAAAACACTTAAAAATTGTCATTTACATTTTTTTTCTTATTCTACTACCAAATTGGATGCGACCTCAACCAATCAGACCCAAATCATAGTTATATGTGAATTAGGAATTAATTATTACTTGCTTTGGTGAAAGAAATCATCGTAACGAATCCTACTAAGTTCTAGGTATCTTTTACAAGAAAAGCCACGAAATGTAAGCTTGTATGTGGCCGACGGGGTAGACTAAGACCTAACACCTAAGGCCTTAGACCATTCAGAGTTCCTAACAGTTAAGTACAGGATTGATGATGAAAATACGAAAAGCAAATACTGCACCAATTCGAACGTAAGGCATTCCAAATTAGTTTAATCAATGCGGTGCGCGTGTCAGCGCGTGTGTGTACCAGGAGTCCATAAATGGACGCAATTATTATTATTATTACTATTTTAATAAAAAGCGAGGTACATATATCCGTAGTCCATGTTTATTACATTTAAATAGCCATCATTTACCTATTTATAATACGGAAGAATTTACACACGACTTAACGTAAATCATATTTTTAAATTGCAATGCATAAGATTAATGCATTAAAAGCACGTAAGTTTAATCTTTTAAAAGAAACGACGATAATACTTTTTATACTAAATTAGGTACCTATATTAGAATTTACTATTAACGGAAAGGGAGAAAATAGCTCCGATTGGATTTAACTCCCACATCGCAACCAAAATAACTCATGCCGGTAAAAAACCTTTTACAAAATAACCCTTCTCTTAAAACATAAAAACCGTAAAACAAAGCGAAAAATATCGTTACCTGCATCTATAATTTCCCAAAACGAAGACACCACGAACTTTATTGTCACGCATTTCAATGCGCATAAACTGCACTTGCACTAAAAAAGTAACTTTCTTCTTACGTCATAACCGGTTTGAACTTAGAACGAGTCGTACTTAGAACGTTCTTTTTTTGAACGGAACGTTTGTCGTAAAACGTTCTTTTTTCGAACTCAACGTCTGTTTTCGTCAAAATGTATTTTTCAAATGTCGGCAAAAAATCGCGCTGCGCTGCCCGTAGGCGGTGCATGCACTATAGTTGTACCATCGTATTACACTTATGTGTAGGTACTCGCTAAGTTTTTTATTATACTCGCTTATATCCACGGTTCCTTAGTTTGAAACTTGCATGCGAGTACGAAAAATCTTGGTCGTTTCGTCACGTAACACTACTTCCGGAATTCATTACTCTTCTAAAACTTGCTTGCTTTATTTAGTCAAGTATCAAGAATGCTAAATAATTAAAAAAGTCCAATTAATATTATTGTATTTCAATTACCTACACTATCTTAATAAAGTTGTTGATTTAAAATCAGTAAAATTAAGAAAAGTTTCTGTGGTTGATGAAAATAGAGGAATTTTTATATCTTCAAACTCCATTGTATTTTAATTATGTTATTGTATTGTAATAGTTTATTTAAAATTAGTTTTAAATCCTAAATAATAAATACATAATTGTAAGTATTTAATTTGCCTGTTCTCTGAATCCAACTAATTGATTATACAATAAAAATACAAAATAAATATAACTTTATGAGTATTTCATGATAAATAAGGAAAACATATTTTATTTATAAATTAATTAATTTGAGTTACTTTGCGTTTTTAAAATAATTTTCCTTGAAATATGACATAACTAGTTGCATACAAAAACTTTATTTATTGTTACTCAATTTTTCCACATATTTTTTTAAATGTTTAAAAAGTATCTGGTTAAAGTATCAAAACGTATTATTCTTGGTTGGCGATAGTTCTCGTGCGAGGGAGACAGCACCACTAGCTATCTTCCTCACACTGATGCAAGATTTTTTCCAAGATTGGTTTTTATGCGCGATACTCGGTGTTCCTTGCTGACAATATATTTTTTATTTGATACACATTATGCTTCTCGCTAGGTGGTCTTAGTTTTGTAATTGTTATCAAATTTACATTTCTTTTAATTAACGTTTCTTAATAAATATTTTTGGTTTTAACGACGAATTATTTACGCTGTAAAGTATTGTAATAAGTACTTAGTTACTCTTTTTGCGATGACCCGAGTGGTAGAGCGGTGACCGGTTTACGCAAAGGGTCCGGGTTCGAATACTGGCTACGCATACTCTAGATAGAGTCCTATTTGACGTTGGCCAGATGCGTTGCTACCTTCACAATTAGCTTAGGATGACCTTATAAGTCATCTCCGGTACTTTGTACCTACGCACTAATTATAAAAAAAATTAACCTCATTATATGGATATTTGTGATCATTAGCCAAAAGTCTCTAACTACCCTTAAAACTTCTTAACACTCCGATCAAACATAAATCGGTGTGACAGTAGTACCGTAGAACCACGAAGGGAAAATTGCAATCCTACGCCAACATCGCAATTTCATGTCATTTAACAATTAATCGGTAGAGCGAACAACTAAATGATTTAATAACCATATGAGGGAAAAAATACGTTTTGGTACTTAGGACAAATGTAATGTCTCAAATTAAGGACTCAATAATGATCCGTTCTAAAATGTAGTATGGGGCAGGTAGGATTTCTTAGCATTCAATTTATGTTTTCGTTTGGCATTAAAATGTCTATGATTTCCGCGGTTTCACCCGCGTTAATAAAAGTTAAAATTAAGTATGCGAATTTTGATGTCATACAGCTTATAGGACTAAGTAAAGTTGTATCTTTAAATTGGTGAAATAATTTTTAAAATCGGTCCAGTAGTTTCGGAGCCTATTAAATTCAAACAAACAATTAAATCTTTCCTCTTTATAATATTAGTATAGCTCAGTGATAAGCGCACCAGTGTTTTTTGTACCGTATTCTAAGGAAGTACCTAATACAATAAGTATGCCAACTTAGTCCTTAGGAAGAGCAATGCATCTATGAGATATCTTATGTAGGATTCTAAGATGATGATGATGATGATGATAAGATAGATCTCTGTAATAGATGTCGATGGGTGGCCGTGATCACTTACCAAGACTCAATATTCGTGAGCTTCTTAAATTTTATGAAAGTACAATTCTTGTAAAATAATGACATTTAAAGTTAAAAATTTAAAACGCTTTCTACACTCATAGGCCCATAGGATTTTCTCCGTGGGTGACATGGATACGAATGCACAAATATTATAATAAACAAATATTATCTTTTGTAAACGCAAAATAAAACCCATTTATTCTTACTTAGGTCTTTTTGTACCCTAGAGCCAACGAAGCGATTAATGTTTCAAATTAAGGGTTATATAATGATGAGTTGTGAAATTGACGTAAGTGGTAGTTATGCGATTATTCTGCGACGGTACGTGGCGACATGTGAGGCGGTTTGACTAAGACGGTACCATGTTGAAATTAATTGATTGTATTGTTTTGTATTTTATGCGTTTGTTAATACAATAATTGTATTGTGTTTATTTTTACTCTTAAATACAGCATTATTTCCATGGTTTTTAATAACGGATTAAATTATGAATATATTGGGAGAATAATTTAATTTTTAATTGAAGAATGCATCAAAGTTAATATGGGCACCGTGCCAGAAAAAGTTTATTCAATTTTTTTTTATTTCTCGGTTTTTAGATCTCTACAAATACATATTAACGCTATGGTATAATAATTTCTGAATTTTATATTCATAACTTTAGTGATATAGTAAATTTATAAGATAAAACGGCAAAGATCCCTTATAATAATTATAATACTGTAACAATTTTATTTATATTACTCATATTTTTAAAAATAAAGAGCATTAAAGTTTTTTTTCTACGAAATGTATTCGCTTTAGGTGCATTTTAAGGGCTCGTTGTGAAAGTATATCTTACTAATATCTTCGACATTGATTAAAACACGATAAACGGAAGTTAGATAAAAAGTTAGTTCTCACGTTACAGTCGCTAGGTACAGTCTAGGTAATAGATGACGTGTACAGCCTGATTTATGACGGTCCGGTCATTGCGAGGCAATTACAAGCCTCTGTTTGTAGTAACATTAATAAGAAAGATCTCTCAATTACATAAACATTAGCTAAGGTTGTTAAGTAACGCGTGAACTGTGGGTTTTTTGCTATGTTTATATCAGATGCTGTGTGGCTGTGTCAACGTTTAGGGGGAACGGGGAAATGTTTTTTCTTTAAAATACCTAAATTAATATTATGTATGAATTTGCAATTTGGCAGTACGTGTAGGTATAATTTGACTGGCAAAAATGCTACTGCCGCAAAATTATTAGCTTAAAGAAGTTTTTGTGTTTCTCTGGAAGGATGTTGTTGCCGATTTACTTTCATAGTTTTGGTGCAAACATCTTAGCCCCGCTTCAAGATTGATCCAATTGTTCAGATAAATTAATAATCTTGATAAAAACTGCGAAAAATATCAGTATTATTATGTCATCCAAAATTATCTATTATGATAAATAGTAATATTCCAATAATAAGAAGAATGTCCGTAGATAGATTAACACAATAAAATTTATTTTAGCTAATACACATTTTAAATAAAAACAAATTTTATTAACTGTTTCTTTTTCAACCCGTGAAAAGTAAAACTGATTTATGTAAAGATACGACTTTTTAACGCAAATTGGTTCGCGAGATATTCCGAAGGTACATTGAGCAAGGCAAGGTAGGAAACAGAATGGCGTTCGTTAGCCTGTTTTAATTTCAGCTAATTTTTATCTCCAAGCGGCGTCGTCGCCTTTTTTACTGTAGCGGGCCATTAGCTGCGAATTGAGGGTGATTTCACGTCTTGATACTTGATGAGAAATACATTATTACTACATAGTATAAAACATAGTCGCTTTCCGCTATCTGTCCTTATGTATGCTTGATCATTAACCCATTATTGTCCCACTGCTGGGCACGGGTCTCCTCTCAGTGAGAGGGATTTAGGTCTTAGGTAACCGCGTGGGCCAAGCGCGAATTGGTAGACTTCACACACCTTTAAGAACTTTTTTAAGAACACAATGTATGCTTAGATGTTTCAAACTACGCAACGGATAGAGTGATTCAAGAGGAAGGTGTATATGTAATTTAATCAGCTAGTTCAATAAAGTTTACTTTACTTGAGCTTTAATCATAAATATTAACATTTTCTTACATTTGATTGCTTAATTTGTTAATTATTTAGGTATTATGTAATACTTGAAAAATGTTGAAAATACAACTGTTATTTTATTAGGGTAGAAGTAAATTTACCGGATTTACTTGTAAGTAGATATTCGTGATTTTCTTGATAAGTATCACTAGTCAAATAAAACTTATTTTAATTATTAGTAAAGTTCCTTATACCAATTATTATTATAATAATTGTACAATTTATACCACAAATATCAAGACCATGGGTCCGCATACGTTGAAGAAATCTAATTTTTTGCCGAGTTTTTCTCTTATTGCATCCCCCAGAGGGCGCTGTTTTCCCGCCAATTTGTAGTGTTTGTGAAAATTTAACCTTAACTGTTGTCATGTTGGCAATTACACGACATTTTAATAATGACCGAATTTATCTTTATTACGAGAAGTTGTTACATTTTAAAATTGTCTTTTTTCAAGAGTACCGTTTTAATTTCTAATAACTACGCTGTTGATTATAAAAGCGAATAGGTATATTTGTACATATCTAAATACTTATGCAGTTTATGTATGTTATGGATTGACTTAAAATTTTAACAAATCGTTGCATTTCTACATATGTCTGTTTTAATTCCTGATATACTCAAGATAATCTAAAATTAACCCAAAACCATGATTAATTATTTCATGATTAAGACATTAAGACACAGTATGATCTGGTTTAGTGAATATAATTCCGATTTAAAACTATATTGAAAAGACCCAGACCGTGAAAATTATTTGCAAAAAGTTATTTAATAATTTGCTTAATAATGTATAACATATTTGTATGAGCTATGAAGGCACACAAATTGACGGGTAAAATATTTTTATTTTATTTTGTTTAAACATAATTTATAAAAGTACCTCAGTATTTGTACCTGTAACTGAAACCCAAGCAGGTGTACGAAAAAACACTTTTTACGAGCCATAACAAACTTTTCTAATAATGTCTTGCCGAGTTAAGAGTGTCTTACCGCTAATTGCGAAATAAATTCCCAAGTTTGCCCAAAAAACGCTTCCTTCAGCTGAGTTATGACGCCGTGGAAAAAAAACCGTTGTCGCTGGTTAGTCTATGGTAAGTATTTGTTTTTGGAACGGGTTAAAATTTAAATTATCTGCCATTCTGCCATATTTCTGCTAATTTTAAATAAAAGGTATTATCTTTTATTAATGGCATTATTTGTATTATTAATATAATTCTTACGATTGTAAAAAACAAAAAAGGTTAATATATATACCTACCTACTGTTTGTACGACGAATGTAAATCCAAAAACTTGAATATAAGTAAAAATTGTATCTATTAAATAATTTAAATAAAACAATATTCGGTAAAAGATTACGAGAGAATTTTAATTGTAAAATTTATTTTGTAGTTTTTATAAAAGTTTTATTCTACATATTTCAAAGTATTATTATTCGTAAGATATATTGATGAATACATTACATTTTAAATACCAAAAATGTTAAAAACGGCCACCTCTTTTACAATTTCGGAGCGTAACACTTAAAAAATATCCAATTATGAATATGACACAAAAAGGGTGAAGATATTGCGGGGTGGAAGAAAAATGAGAAAAATCAAGACGCTGTGAAGAGGGGAGGCTAATTTTATTATAACTACTGTTTGCGCTCGACTTTTCACGTCATTTTAAAGTAATTTTGCGGAAATTGAGTTTTTATTTTTGATATTTCAACTTGGAAATAAAAATGCGTGAGAATTTGTAACGGAATGCATTATTTTTTTATTATTTTTGACTCAGGACTAGTTCAGCTGCTATACTCAAAGTCGACCATCTTAGACCTCAGAAATGGCAATAAACATGTGATCTGTTTTAGGTAGAACCCCTGTAGGTAGATACACTATCTACATATATTTTTTTTTACAAATTTTCACGCATAGAACCATGAGGTACATTGACAAACCGCGTGGCGGTGCGGTCACCATATTGATGTACAATAGGTTCCGAGTTCGATTTCCGGCCAGACAGATATATGAATGATAATTAGATTTCTGTTCTGGTGTTTGTGTATTCGTCTATGTGTGTCCATGGCACCCACGACAGGAGAAAATCGTAGGGCTAT